>JAURVB010014216.1:0-88850 GCA_033002965.1 Piper betle | reverse complement strand
TTATGTTATTTCTTCAGTGTATTTAATTCATTGATAAATGATGACCAGAGAGTGCTGGAACACTGTGATGACCCTAGGACACAACAAATCATGATGAAAGAGATTTTACAGTCTGTTTGTATGTTGGCACAAGATCAGTATGGGAACTATGTGGTTCAGGTTTGTTTCTTCTGCTCTTTTACTACAAAACTTTGGTCCAGGAAGATGGATATGTGTATGAATTTATAAACCATTCTTTCACAATGTTTGTGAAAGCCATTCTACTTTTTGCACTACGAAGATATAATCTTACCATATATTTGCCTTCACAACACATAATGAAATTGGCTCGAAAGATAAAATAAATTTATTTTTTGTATTTATATTATATGGTGGCTTTCTCTGCTTACTGAAGATATATTAATTTCTTTCTTTTGACCAGTGAGCATGTAGGGACTGCTCAACTAAAAGTTTGACTAATGGATCATGTAAATTACCTGGACAGTTGTTATTTGTATCTGTAAACTATGGAAAATGGCTTTTTGGGACTTGAATAAAATGAATGTCCTTTTTTTGTTCATTTTCTACTTTGAGTGTGCTTGGTGTGTAACAGCATGTCCTGGAGCATGGGAAGCCACATGAAAGGTCTGCCATTATCGAGAAACTAATGGGACAGATTGTTCAAATGAGCCAACAAAAGTTTGCTTCCAATGTTGTTGAGAAGTGTTTAACTTTTGCAACCCAGAGGAACGTCAGGTTTTGGTGAATGAGATGCTTGGTACTACAGATGAAAATGAGCCTTTGCAGGTAGCTGTTTATTTATGGATGTCTACTTTGTGACTGTTAAGTGTATTTATTATTTTCTTACATTTGAGACAATAGTAAAGACATCAGTAATGAAATATGATTACTATAGTCTTCATGGCTTGCAGTATCTCAATAATATGTGTCTAGATTGTTGGCCGAGTCGCCGACACATTAAGAGTGGGGGACAGCGAGCAAGGGGGGATGCATAATGATTTTGCCATTATGGCTGAGATGTCAGGATCCAATAAGGGTATTATTGTGTGTATTTTGAAATCGACCACTATTTTCACATCAGAGACATGTTGGAGATCCAAAGATATTTTATGATATCAGAATGCTATAAAATGATTAACAATAGTTTACAAAAAAGCAAGGTGTTTATTCCCCTATAAAAGGCACCAATAATTTTTTTTTAAAAAATGTAATGTAGTTTCTTGATATTGTCTCTAAATGTGGCATCCTCAAATTGTTTGTATGATGTTTAGTAGTTTGTCTTACATGTGAAAATTATAAAATAGACAAACTTTGTTTACTTATCCTTCCGTGGGCAAAAATTTTTGTTGCATTTAATATTTTTTTAACGTAAGTGTGTTGACTTTTACTTGCCCGATGAATATGATACTTATATTTGAATGATAAACCTTGAATGAACACTGAATTTTATATCACTGTCTTCACCATGCTCGCAGGCAATGATGAAGGATCAGTTTGCAAATTATGTTGTACAGAAGGTCTTGGAAACATGTGAAGACCAGCAGCGTGAGCTGATCCTTTCCCGAATAAAAGTACATTTAAATGCTCTGAAGAAGTATACATATGGGAAACATATCGTTGCACGTGTAGAAAAACTTGTAACGGCAGGAGGTATTAAATTCTTTGCACATACTTCTCTCATCTGGAAACTTTCTTTCTACTAAAAAGGGGTGATAATTTGTGTTCTCTTGCTTATGAACAGCATTTCATTTTCAATGTTTTGTAGACTTCTAAAAGTGATGGCTTAATGTTAGATATGAAAATTACCACCAAAACTTCAATTATTTAATAATTTTCTACCCTAGCATTTGTGTGTAAAACTTTATAAGTGATACTAGTTAATTTGGATTGTAAACTTGCTAATCTTGAGGTCATGAGGAGCATTTAACCTTTTATCAACTGGATTATTGTAACGTCTTCTATTTTCATTCTATTTCTTATGTGTTTGAAATAATTATTTGATTAGAGCTGCTGCTACTGCCTGCAGAAAGAAGAACTGGAATGCAAACTGCATATCCTTTGTCTTAGATGGATAATAGATATTGTACAGCTAACAGAGGCTAGGTCTGAGCTTCCTCTTTCAACCTTCTTATCCACAAAGGTTGGTACTGGCTGCAGGCTGATTCTAAATAAGTTTTATGGGTACTTGTAAATGTCTAAATCTTGTAGATTGGAGATAAAAACATTTTTGTAGACGCGGAGGTTCTGACGAGATGGACGCAGACCTGCAGTTCAATGCAGAGGAGTCGTAGAACTGTTCAAGTTTCATGTGTTGTAAAGAAGTGGTAGTTATTTTTTTGTTATGATTGCACAAGCCCTGTAGACGCGTCTGCTCTAGTTGAGTAGTTTATTGTCTTCACTCATAGAACTTTGCCTGTGAGGACATAAGACTCAGTTGGAAGTTCATAAGGCACAATTTTTGCAATGTATTCAGAATTTCTCTAATTGTTTACAGCTTGGTGCTTTTGCTGATAATTAGTTTTTGCTATCTCAATTTTATTGATAGCTGCTTGTAACTGTTTATAACTTCAAACCTTCAAATGCTAGCTGCATAATTAATCATCAGAAAACAAAAAAAACATAGCGATAAAAAATGAGGCACATAGCAAGGATGACCGTGCAGTGTCTATGTGTACATATTCCAATATAGAATGATGATATAGCACTCTAACAAAACAAAATTTCTCCTCCAGAGTAAGCTTATGATGATTATGCTGATCCGGCTTGTGCTGCTGTTTATCCCGCTACTGATGATTATATGGAGGATGTTGTTGATGATGATGATGGAGATGGAGAGGAGGATGAACATGCCCAAGCTGTGGATTTCTTGTTTTTGATGGAAATGCTCTTCGTGAGTGGAGAGAGTTTTTCTTTTCTAAACTTTTTATTTTCCATTGTGAGCACTGTATATCTTAAGCCTGGAAGGGGGAAACTTTAGTGTCTTAGTTCTTTTGTGTGTTATTTAGTATGACTCATTCGACATGGTTGTACTATATTTTGGTTTTATGATGGATGCGTGTATCAGTTTGTCATGACTCTTGATGATGTGTTTGATTCAGGTATATTTGGCACTTATGTACTTCAAGGGCAGTATGCCTCGTTGATAGTATGTTTTCTTTACTAGTGTGCCTAATGGTTTTATGAATTGATGGCTAACACTTTGATAGTGGTATGCTTCTTTGGCAATGCATTGTAGCTTGATGTTACAACATATTTATGTACCACATGGCTGTTTGTATCTATGCTTGTGGCCTAAAGTCGTGTGTTCACCACCTCTAGGGTGAATTATGGGGACGAAATTTTAATAAGTGTGGGAGGTTATAAAACTCAGGGTTTTTGTCTTATAGTTTTATCTTTGATTCGGTCTCGACCCGGATCGAGTTGTTTGGACATATCTTTTTGTCTCTTGCGTATATATGATGTGGCTCATGCAAATTACGACTTTATTTTGCCCTGGTGCTTAGGGCTGCCAAGTTAGACCTTAAACCGTCTCGGCTCTTATTTTCTATTACTATTTGAATTGAGTCTAGATAGGTTTAAAAAGCTCCTAGCTCTTGTGGGACTCATACAATTCCCAAGGTTTGTTCCGGTCACTTTAGTGGGAAATCTTAAGTTTGATGGTTTTGGGTCAACCCATATTTTATTAGGTATAACATTCATACCTCTTTAGGCGTGACACCTTACCTATGGCATCACCTAGTCATGCCTTGTTGGTTAGGAATTTTTCCTTTTTCTTTAAAACAAGCCCCTGTTCTTCCCCTTTTTCACTCCTTTTCACATCTCCTCTAACCTTCCTCCTTCTCCTATGTGTTTGGTGCTAGATTTGCCTAGGTTACTACATATTTTACATTTTTTAATGATTTTTACCTTGTAGCTAGTTGAGTTAGGAGTAAATACGTGTTAGTTTCATAATTGTTTCATATGTAAATTAATTATTATATATTTTTGAATACTTGTTGGTCACTATTTCACATAGATCTAGTAAAAAATTCATAAGTCATGTTCTAGAAGGTCTTTTTGCTTATGTTTACTTTGTTGTGTTCATGATATCCAGATCTACAACTTTGATGATTATTATTTCGTTTGATATGGCATATATGAGCATGTATAGGAGCCAAACTTGGTGAAAGATAACAGCTTACATGGTCCTTGTGACTTGACCACCCGTTTCCTCAATTTTTACACCCTAATGTAGGTTGCTGATGATGTCCATCATTTTCACATTTGTTTATCCATCTCTTTGCTTGCTCCTTTAAAAATACCACATTAAATAGCTACTTTAAGGGCATGATAAAAACCCTAACTGTTATATATGAATGTTGGGTTTCTCGTATGCTTGGATAGGTTCAATGTTTGTGCTCTTAGTTTAGCCCTTAACAAGATTTTTATAAAATATGTAAAAATTGTATGTAGTTTCACTAGTTGTTTACTATTAACATGTAATATTTATAGTTAATTAAAATTCATTTAGGTGATTAGATAGCTCGAACTTTAGTAGTATACAGGAATAAAGGGTGTCACCCTGATTCCTTGGCCTCGATTTCAAATTTTGTTAAGCCTAGTGTGAGTGGTAAAATTTTATGAAATTTATCCCAACCATTAAGGCATCTTCCAGTATTTTCTCTATAAAATTTGAAGGCCATTAATTGGGTAGACAATTTGGTAAGAATTTCCCAACCCACTTGTCCTGCCAGCTCCAAAAATATCTTGGTCAATCCTACTATTCCCAAGCTTACATAGGCTCAATTACATGGGCTTTGAACCTGTTCTTTTACTGGGCTAACGTCCATGATGTTGGCTAATCGTAACACCGTAACATTTTACTCAGGCTCATTTAGAGTCTCCAAGTTCATGAACAAGACTTAGAAAAATTGGTGCACGGCCTAGAAACACAGTTCCTATCACCTTAGCCTGACTTTAGTGGGCCTTGTTTACCATGTTCACCCATGGGTTAGTAGTTGGTAATTTTTACACCAACCCCTTAGAGTGTTAGGGCACATTGGTCCACATTTGAACCCATTTGGACATCTTTTGGCCCATCTGAAAAATCATCTAGTGAAGTCCATTTGACAAAACCCTAAGTATGAGACTTTTCACTAAGGGTACTTACAACACCAAACTTTAATTAAGATTACCTAATGAGGTTTAATACTTAACTAAGTAAAATAATTAAATAAAGTAATTTTTTTACATCGTACATGTGTGGAGATGTTGCCTCATTTTGCATGCTGGATGCGATCCTATTGTGATTCGGATTTCATCTTCTTATTAAGTTGTGCGGGGTGAGCTCACTTATTTAGGATGAGGAGTTTCACTCATCTAGGTCTGTAGGACTCTTCTATTTCATCTCTTCTTGGCTTCATGAGTAATATTTTAGTCGAGTTTTAAACGTCAAATAGCATTGGCGGCTTTTTATTAGAGCCATTTGACACCAGGCCACTTAGCTGGGTTTATCTACAGTCTAATAAAACTTCGAAGATAAGATCCCTAGATTATTTTCAAACTAGAAGGTATAGAAAACTTATTATATAAGCCCCTACCTAAGCCTATTATATTAGTATATACAAATTTTTATAATTTTCACAAATATGAGAACATAGACTTGTGGGTGTGTGTGTGATACAAGATGTATACAAGATATAGTTGGATGCAATTGTGTGGGTGTGTGTGTGATAGGAGAACATAGACTTGAGGAGCTTACGGTTTATACCGCTTGAAGGGTCCACGTGAAGACCGAATGTTAAGGTTTGATGCCCTGGCACGCAACGGTGCCTCTATGTATTTAATTTCTATCTGCAGGGTATGTAGAATAGGTAACAATGATCTAACGTTTATTTTACTATAAGATCAACATAATCTAAGAATAATTTATCTAACTCAAAGTTTAAAACTAAGTATAAGACTGGATCACACATCTGTAATATAAAAAACTCAACGTCTTAGCTACATAGGAGGTATTACCTTTGTGGAACTTAGAGTGATCATTGTATCTATAAAATCACCGTCTTAGTTGAAAGAGGGTGATGCTACTTTTATGACTTGGAGTGCTTATATTAAGAGCATTATGAGTAAGAGTCTTTATATAGTAGTATGATTAGCATACATGGTGTATGTAAGCCCTTTAAGGGTATCGTCTTAAGCCTCCTTGAGGTAGAGATTCGTTATTGTAAAATATGTATATTTGTACTCTAATGAATAAATTTCGAATTATAATATCAAGATTTGGTCTGTTCTTTTGACCGAATTGGAGTGTTATATATATATATATATATATATATATATATATATATAGAGAGAGAGAGAGAGAGAGAGAGAGAGAGAGAGAGAGAGGTTCTACTATGCGCTACATGTTTTGCAGCGCATCTATTGAGCAACCGCCTAATTTAATCCAGTAGTTGCCAATCTTCATCTCCCCCCGTCAATATTCATCTCCCCTTGTCAATCTTCACTTTGGCGACATGCCTGCCCCTGCCCTTGCCCGCCACTGAGCCCTGAATCGTGCTGCAGCTGCACCCCCCCGCACGGCCGCACCTTTCCACCCCCACCGCCCATCCCCGACCCCGCCCACAGTCGTAGCCCCACCATGCGTTCCCCCTTCTCTCCCCTGCCCCCATTGTAACACCCCGTTTCGGCTCACCCGTGAACCGACCCGGAAATGTCACCGGCGACCGAACCGTTCGCTAATCTACTAGATTCGGTTAAGCCGACCCGGATCTACTCTCGGCGTCTCAAGATGGAGATGCAAATATAAAATGCATGAATGGGAACAATTGGATTCTAACGCGAGTCCTACATGCATGCCATGACGTGCAAGCAAAGACAAGACAAAACAACAAATGAGAAACCAAAAGAAAATATATACTATTTTATGAAAATACGATAACACATAACAATCTACCATGACATTCAATCATTATCTCATTCGTTTTTACCTGAGCCGAGTCTGAACTCCAAGGCTCCCTACTCATTCATATTTATCAGTTCGTTTCATAACAAGTAATTCATTCAAGCAAACACATCAAAATTATCATTTACATAACAATAACACACCATCATTATACGTTACACGCGGCAGGTACATGTGTGCGCGGTTCCGTGCTGCTCCTCCGCAGTCCCGACAGCTTTCATCGCTCGCATTCCTCACCTACATATATATAGAAAAACCGTCAGTAACGAGTGTTACCGGCCCGGAAAATAACTAATATCAATCTGGCACAGGAGAGCAAACTCTCCTGTTGAATCAAAACCATATACTTCCTCAAGAACTCTCATCAGGGCACATACGGGAGCCGTCGCCGTCGGGCGTCGCCCTCGGGTCGACAGCGTCCCCTTTCTTTCTCATTCTCATACCTTGGCCATTTCTCTATCGCTTCTCGCATCAAATTTCATTCCTTACCGCCCTCTGCACCTTCCATATTACTCCTGGCCTTGAGCACAAAGGCCGAGCACTCTCAGGCAGTCGCCTTCAGTACCCTTTGAACCACAAGTCTAGACATGCGCTGCATTGCAGTACCCGTAAACCTCCACACTTCTCCGGGTTTGAGGAACTCAAAGGTGGAGTTGTCCGGATCCTTCGGGAACGAAGTGGGTTCTCCCCAGCTCCAGAGCCCGCTCTTCCGAGCACACGCCCTATCTGAAGACGTGGCCGCAAGTAACCCTCATCCCATCTCTCACCGAAAACGCGAAAACTATACATATATAGGCCTGGGTTGGGATTTATACAATAGGCCCGAAGGCAACTTGAGCTGGATCTGAAGTTCGAAAACAAACTCGAGGGATCTCATCCTCGAGGGTTATTAATCCGAAAAAAAGAACTGTTGGCTAAATGGCCCGAGTTAAGTGGGATCCGATAAAACTCCACTTAACTCGTCCTGCACATGATAAATCAAATACACAATAGAGTAGCGTAAAAATAGAGAACGAGTCCTAAACGGACCTGGTAGAAGCTCCAAACGGGTCCACGCGCCTAGGCGGCGAGCTCCTACACCGTACCTACACAATCAAGCTAAAAACTAACGCCCGCATGATGAATCACACATCCTATAGCATGCACACACAATCAACACAATCACGCATCAATCAACACACATCAACCTATATCAATTCTAGCAAGTCTACTTAGGCTAGTTTGCATTAGATCATGATCATTACCTAGTTACCCTAATTAGTTTCTTAGCCTCCATTTTTAACACCACTCAATCAAACAAATTTCATATTTTATCCTTAATCAAATCTACATTTATATATATTATTATAACACACAATTCACCAATCCTAGCATGCAATTCTAATAATCAATACTTTCAAATAATTAAGTTAAAATAAATTATACCTCGCGTCGTCGAAAATCGGCGACGGCTAGGGTTTCCGTTTCGTGGCTCGAAACTCGAATTCGGCACCTAGCGGCGTCCGAAGTCCGATCAGATTGGATCGGGTGCGTTCGGCGGATGATCCGGCGAATTTCCCACGAATCCAATTTTCCGGCGGTTCAGGCAGTTTTCCGGCGAGTGTCGGCGGTTTCCGGCGGATTCGGCGGTTTCCGGCGATGATTCGGGACGGGGCAATCAGGGGGTCTATCGGCACCAGCTCGACGAGCTTGGTCCGATGGTGGTGTCAAACAAAGCAGCCGGGGCGGCGATGGCCGTCGGCGGCGGCGTCGAAAATGGGTGGCGGCGGCGGCGTGCTCCGATCGGGGCTGCGGCCGGCCTCGACGGCGCTCGGGATGGTGGGGGAAACGTCGGCGACAGCGAGGGGGTGGTCGTCGGGGTCACAGCGGCGGCGGCGCGGCCCGGACGGCGGCGAATCGACGAGGGAGGGCGTCGCGGCTTGTGGGGCGATTCCGGCGTCGTGGCGGCGAGACGGTGGCCGGGGTGGGTCGTGGCGGCACGGCGATGGCACGGCGGGGCGGGGCGGCGTTGCTCGGCGGCAGTGCGGCGTCGGCGGCGGCGGCAGCACACAACAGTGGCGGCGGCAAGGGTTTGGGGTGAGGAAGGTGTCGGGGAAGATGAAGGGGCGTGCGATGGCATTTTTGTAAATTAAACTTGACTCGACTCCGACTCGAGTCAATAATAATAACTATCTCCTAATAAATCCTAAAAAAATCCAAAAAAATTTGGGAAAAATCCCGTAAAATCAAACGAACACAGCAACATCCAAATGATATGTTCTATAACTAATAACCCACCCGAATATAATCCAACGCGTCCTAATGCGTTATTCGGCCTAAAACTATTCTACGATAAAATAAAAATAACAATCAATACTGTATACCTCCATATACTTGATAACCCATTTTTCATCATCTTTTAGACGTTATCATCGTACACTTGAGCATACATGACCCTCATCGCTCATAACTCACAGCTGGCCTCAACTCAGCTCGCGGTCCATGAAGCTGACTCGACTCGAACCAACGGTTGAACCGACTGGTTCACTCCCGTAAAACTCTGACTCGAGTCACGGGTTTTACACCCATCCCGCTTGCAGTCACAGCCCCCTGCTACGGTCCCCCTGGGTGTCGTTGTTCCCTCGCCGCCACCCCCCACGCTGGTTCACACATTTTCCTCCACTGCCCGATTGCCTCAACCGCCATTGTCGCTGACGGTGGTGTGACAAAACAGAGGAGGTGGGGAAGGAAAAGGCGATGATGAACACCTTGTAATAAAAAGCTTGACTTGCTCCCTATCTGAGTTAATATTACACTAAATAAATTAAAAAATCATAATAAAAAATTGACTCACTCCCAACTCGAGCCAAGGGTACATTATGAAAAAAAAAACTATTAAAATAATTTTGTAATAAAAACTTGGACTCGCTCCTACTCCATTCAATGTTACACGAAAAAAGTTTTTTAAAACAATTTCTATAATAAATAGTTTACTTGCTCCTGACTTTTAAAAATTTATTTCGTAATAAAAAATTTGACTTGGAGTTCGGAGCGAGTCAACTTTTTATGACAAAATTATTTTATTTTTAAAAAAAATTATTTAATAATAAAAATTTGACTCGAGTTAGGAGCAAGTTAAGTTTTTATTACGAAACTATTAAAAAATTTTCTTTATATAATATTGACCGGAGTCGAAGTGAATCAAAGTTTTTTATTACAAAATTATTTTACTTTTTCAAAATTTTATTTTTGCAATAAAAAACTCGACTCTAGTTGAGAGCGAGTTAAGTTTTTATTACAAAATTATTTTTTAAAAAATTTTCTCGTGTAATTGATTGGAGTCAGAGCGAGTAAAGTTTTTATTACAAAATTATTTTACTTTTTAAAAAAATTATTTTATAATAAAAACTTGATTTGAGTATCTGGAGAGAGTTAAATTTTTTATTACGAAATTTTTATTTTTTGAATTTATTTCGTATAATATTGACTCGAATAAAAAGCGAATTAAGTTTTTATTACGAAATTACATTGCCCTTTCCTCTCCCCCTCTATTTTGTTGCTCCTCACCGCTAGCGACAGTGGCATTAAAGGTAATCAGGCAGTGAAGGAAAAGGTGTGAACTAGGTGTGGGGGTGGTGGCGAGGGGCACCGGCAGCTGCCCTAGGGGCTGCGACGGTGGGCCAAGATAGGGGTGGGGACAGCTACGGGGTGGGGGTGGGGGGGGGTGTGGAAGGGAGCAGCCGGGGGGCAGCGAAGGAACGCATGGGAGGGGGGCACTATTGCAGTGGCGGGTGGGGGTGGGAGGGGAGGGGTGTGGAATGGGGCGGCCGAGGGGGAATGCTGGGGTGGGCCGCGGCTGCAGGTTGTGGGTAGGGGGCATGGCGGCAGTGGGTGGCAAGTCAAGGCGCAACAGCGGGCCGGGGTGGGCAGGTCGCCAAAGTTGGGGGAGATGAATATTGATCGAGGGGAGATGAAGATTAACCGCCCATAGTAAAACTTCTTTTATATATATATATATATATATATATATATATATAATATTGGCTTATTGGTTTAGGATTCTACAAGTGTTGGCCCCGTGGTGCGAGCAAAGTTTGTTTTTCGTATAATAGTGTTGAGTATTGCTAAGTATACCACTAAAATTTTTCCGGCTTTAAATTCGATTGGTTTATTTAATCGGACACTTGGATCATGATGACATGGTATTTTTTACCAATCAAATTTAAGATGGGAAATATTTTTCGTATTTAAAGACTCAATAGTGGTAAACAAAAAATATATAGTTTGATATAATTAAGAACTTTGACTTGACCCAAAAAAATGTCAATTTAGATGAGAACAACGAGTTAGAAGTGGGAACAACTATCAGCGGCCTCCTGACAAGACGGAGCTGGGCATGGAAGAAAAGGAGTTGGCGAAGGGCACGTCCAGGGAACATTGGCTGCCGTCGCCGTCGAGCACCATGAGCTTGAACACCCAGTCGTCGGGCGACACGTCGGGCAGCGGCGCATTGCCTTCCAATACCTGCATCACCTGCCGCATGCTCGGCCGAGCCGCCGCCAAAGGGTGGGCGCATAGCACCCCGAGCTTCATCACCATCTCCAACTCCTCCCCATCAAACTCCGTCCCCAGCTTCGGGTCTCTCGCGTCCAACACAGACCCCTCCTTCCAACGTTCCAACACCAAGCTCACCAACCTCTTCTCATTGTCGATCGGTCTCTTTGCGCAGGTCACCTCTAGCACGAACGTACCGAACGCGAAGACGTCGGTGCAGGTGGAGGCTTTGCCGGTGGTGGTCAGCTCCGGCGCTATGTATCCGACGGTGCCGACCACCATCGTGGTTTGTGGGTCGCTGCCATGGTTGTGCAATCTGGCCAATCCGAAATCTCCCAGTCGGCCGTTGAGGTCGCCGTCTAGCAGCACGTTGCTGGCCTTGATGTCTCTGTGCAGGACGACCTGTTCCCACTCCTCGTGAAGATAGAGAAGGCCGGCGGCCACGCCTCTGAGCACCCGAAACCGTTGCGGCCAGTTTAGCGTCGCATAGGGGCCGAACAGGAACTTGTCCAAGCTCCCATTGGGCATGAAGTCATAGACAAGGAGCAGCTCGCCCTTTCGCCGGCAGTAGCCGAGGAGCTTCACCAGGTTGCGGTGGCGGACGCGGCCGAGGCTAACGATCTCCGCCACGAACTCTCGCATCCCCTGCTTCGATTCGTGGGATATCCGCTTCACAGCGACCTCCTCCTTGGTTGTGGGCAGTACCCCCTTGTAAACCCGGCCGAATCCCCCTTGCCCAGAAGTTGCTTCTCTCGGAATCCGTCGGTCGCCATGAACAGATCTTTGTAGGAGAACCGATGAGTTCCATACTCGTGCTCCCAATCGTCGACCACCTCTGCATATCTGATCTTCCTTCTCACAACATAGAACAGGGCAACACCCGTAGCTACAACGATGGAGACACAGACGAGTATTATAAGCTCAACGTTTGGTCCAGATTTGGCGCGGCGATTTGGGAGCATGGGCAAGCGCGAGAGGTCGAGCAATGGAGCTTGGCTGCTCATGTTGAAGCTCCAACCGAGGACATAGTGGGATGTTCCAAGCGAACCTGTTGCCGACGAGAAACCCACAAACATGTTCTCTGAGATGATGGGGGAGAGGTCGATTGGGGTGGACAAAAGAGGGGTTGCGGGTCTTGGTACGTCGAAGGGTGATAGAGTTATTGCTAGCACCTTGTTCATGCCGTCGTAGTCAATCCATATCTGGATCCTATCCCCACTGCTAAGACTCAAGCTCCTCTTTTCGCCATTCTCGCCGCCGGTGTAGTACTCGGCCGTGGAAGCATTCCTCGCCTTCAAGCCGTTAATAGAAATCCCGATATGGTTGCTGTCTATGTCGTCGAGCTCTTGGTTTTTGGAAGTGTCGATCTCGACGGCGACGATTCTGTTCGAGGAGCTGCCGTCGTTGTGGGTGTTGAACAGGCCCAGGTACCAAGAGGCCTGGGCGGTCGAGAGGTTGGTGGAGGGGACGATGGCGAAGGCCATCCCATGGCCGGACTGGTCCGGGACGTCGGAAACGATGGCGAAGACGAAGTAGGTGGAGAAAGAGTAGGCACTGCTATTGTTCGACTCTCGGAAGCGGATGGGGAGGAGTAGAAGGCATGGCCTTTCGCCATGGCCGTGCGGTTAGTGAGCTTAAGCAGGTTCGCTGGTGTGACCTGCGCAATCCCATCTAAGCTAATGGTGGAGGAGACGCCATCAAACCCCTCATAAGCAAACTCGGTGCTTGCGTTGGTAGCACCAAGAAGAAGCTGCCGTGGCAATAGGAAGATCAAAACAACCAACCTCGACAACATTATTTTTGTGAGTACTCGCTTGTCATGGCCATGTTATGCCTTCCATTATAAGCGCTCGACATTAGGTTTGAGTGCATATTGGAGATGGTTTAAGCGTGGAGAGACCGGCATTTTGTGGCACTAATTGGAATACACTTATTAAGTGGGGACCCTCGTTGAAGTAGAACTAAGTCTAGGAAGGGAATTAATCTATGACATCGCGTTTTAAAAGATTAAGACAAGTTTGAACATTTATGTTTTAATAGTATTCTTTGGTGTGCGATGTGATTACTCATTGATTTAAATATTAACTGGGCTACATGTTGGTAATACTAGATTATATTAGAGATGGACTTTAATTAATTTGTTTTATTTTATTTGATTTTGGTTGACCGAATGTCTACTTTCAATTGCAACTCAACTTCTTGTCCGTCTTTTTTATTAATATGAATTGATTATTGTTTATTTGTTATATAGATTTAAAATTTTTCAATATTAAGTGCACATATAGTTTTCAATAATGTATTAGATGCTATTGCTCGACATATACTGGACACTGGTATCGCGTGCGCCCTCCTCACGGACGCACACGACGATGACCATTGATGATCTCTATCATCTACGGTCACCATTTGATGCATCTCCAAATGTTTTCCCATCGGGTGGACACAATACCGGTTATGCTGTGCACCAATTTCAAATGGGATATACTTTCATGCCATTTTAATTTGTACATAGTTTCTTAATCAGGTATTTAATATTAAACACAAAAAATATTTTCAATCTCTAATATAATATTTTATTTAAAATTTTAAAATCTTGTTGGACCTGGTTGAATAATAATCATACTTGTATGGTAACGGGCACTTAAGAGTCTCTAGCTACCTACAATTTTAGCGAAGTTGTATTTGATCCTCCATGAGATTCTTCTTTATTCACCCAGCGGATAATTATTTCAACTTCCAAATTTATTGAGAAAAGTCAGAATAAAACGAAAACAAGAAAGTAGTGATCTTTCTGACATTGTAAATCATTTCGTCAATGACAATTTAATCAACATAAATCATGTGGAGGGGAATAATTAATCATGCTGGATGCGTAGAAAATTCTGCAACAAGGAAGACAATTTTAGTTTAGTTTTAAGCAACCTAAATAAACCTAATTATAACACCCCAAATTAGCTAAACGATCAGACCGAATCTTAATATTATAATTCGAAACTAGTTTATTAAACTATTGTGTGCAAATTTTATGAAAATAAATCTCAACTCTTAAGAAAGCTTAAGACATACAACTTATAGGATTTCTTACAATACATATTGATCATACGACATAAAAAGGATCTAAAATTTAAAGTTCATGAATGAGCACTCTAAGTTACAAAAGTGGCACCACCTCCCCTCTAATTAAGACTACAGCTTTATACCATACTTGATTCAAAAACCTGCGGGCGAGCGGCCTAGGTTTTATACCAATAAAGTTAATTACTTCAAGATTATAGAGTCAAAAGTT
The DNA here is from genome assembly GCA_033002965.1 of Piper betle. Lineage (NCBI taxonomy): Eukaryota > Viridiplantae > Streptophyta > Magnoliopsida > Piperales > Piperaceae > Piper > Piper betle. The sequence goes on along the minus strand of JAURVB010014216.1, from coordinate 74,085 downwards.
AAAACTCTATATCCGGGTGTTTTTGCTAATTTCGATCTCATTATTCTTGGTGTATATATTTTTCCTTAATCTATTTTCCAACGAAATTAGTTGAGAATTCACAACGAATGTGTTTAAATGTCAACGATGAATTTGTAGACATATATGCTAATTTTTCTTAAGTTTAAGAAAGTGCGTTGAACTGAAATTTAAGTGAGCGTACTCATGCAACAGTATATTGTGGGAGTGATGTTTGTTAGTAACATGACACTGTATAGGTCGATTCATTGTTCAAAGAGTCAAAACCTGGACAAATCCTAGCCGATTTGGAGTCATAGATTAAATTTTCTTCAATATATAACTAGACAGAAAAGTTGATACATAGATGTTGTGTTGTTTTGTTTGTTTTTTATTGGATTTTTCCCAATTTTTTTGGGATTTATTCCGAGTTAGTTATTATTCTTGACTAGAGCTATTGTCGAGTCAAGTTTTACTTACAATTTTGCCACTCCTATATTTCTCATCTCCCTCCCCCACAACCCCCGACGTTTTCACCACCCAAACCCTAGCCTACGCCCTGAGATTTTTGCCACCGCTGCCGACGCCACCTTGCCGCCCTAGCCCGACTGTGCCGTTGCCTTGTCGCCTAGACCACACCTGGCCATAGTCCAGCCGTCGCGACGCCGAAAATTGCCCGTTATTTTACAGCCGTTCCCGACGTGATTTTACCGCCGTCTACGCCGGACCGCCCCCGCCGTGCCGTCGAAGCTCTCCCTCGACTTCCCTACTTATCCCCCATACCTAGCGCCGCTGTCGAGGCCGGCCAAGTGTCTGATCGAAGCGACTAACTGTCCCGACTGAACTTGATGCAGTCGTCGATGGTCATCGCCACCACAGCTGCACTTGTCTTCACCACCATTGGGTCAAGCTCGCCAAGACGGTGCTAACTCTTACCTCCGATTGCCCCGTTGGCACTGTCGCCGGAAAATCGCCGGCTCGCCTTCACCACCGCCTTTGTCTGTTGACACCGATTTCGACGCTGATCGTGAGGTAGTTTTTCTTTGTTTTTGTATTATAATATGCATGTTGTGATCATGGTAGCACATTGGAATTTATTTTATTAACTTCATGATTTAGTTTAGTTAATTGTGAATTATGATAAACATGTTATGATTAGCGTAGATTGTGTTGTTTAATGTAAATGCTCACTAACGAAATTGTTACTAAACCATTGAATAGTTAATTAAATGCTTGTTAACTAGTTAATTAAGAATTTGCATGATTTAGGTTTTGCATGCTAGTATTAAGTTAAATGGATTAAATTGATTAAACCATTATCACCTAATTAAAATAGGTATGTTTTGAAATTGGAATTTAAAGTGCTAGGTAATAAATAATGTATGAAATTATAAAATTATTAACTTGCTTGACAATTAGAGATTTAGTGTGATTGTTGAGATGATTGTCATGTTTGATTAGATTCATGTATGAATGTGGATATATTAGTTATATAGGCATGCGTCATATATGTTTGGGAGTTAGTAAATAGTTATGTTTATATAGGTTTGTTGCAAGAGCTCACCGTCTAGGCACGAGACTGCGCTTGGAGCTTCTGACAGGTCCGGTAGGACACGCTTCTCATGTTTTATCACTCTACTCTATCGGTGATTTGATTTATTGATCGTAGGATGTGTGAGGTGCATGATTCATTGGACCCCACCTAACATGGGTCATCTGGTCAATTGTTTTCGGAATTAATAACCCTCGAGGATAAGATCCCTCGAGCTTGTTTTCAAAAATAAGATCCACCTCAAGTTGCCTTCGGGCCTATTATAATAAATCCTGACCCAGACCTATAAATAGTTTTATCGAGTTTTTAGTGAGACAAGAGAAGATGAATTGACTTGCACGTACCATGAGTGGATGCCGTGCCAGTCAAAGTGGGCTTTGGATTAGTGAGTGGCCTGTTCCATTCCTCGAAGGATCCTGACAACTCTATGTTTGAGCTCCTCACACCCGAAGAACGTAGAGGATTACGGGTATTGTTAAGTACAGTGCATGTCCAGACTTGTGGTTCAAAGGGTTACTAAAGGCGCATGCCTGAGAGTACTCGGCCTATGGAGGTTCAGAGAGGGCTTAGGATAAAAGTTTTACGTGAAGTACTGAAAAAGAAGTGCCGAGAGTGGCACAGTACCAGATAGATTAGGATGTTGTTGAGTCAGCTGCTCAACCGCTCCTATGTAGTTGCCCGTATGAGAGTTCTTGAGGAAGATATATGATTGTTTCCTTTCCATGAAAGTTTTCTCTCTTGTTCTAGTTTGATATTAATTATTTCCAGACCAGTGACACTCGTTGCTCATGTCTTCTTACTATATATGTAGGTGAGGAAGATGAATGGAGTATGCCGGCTTTGACGAAGGACTAGCATTTTGCATTCCACACACATACCTAGCGCCACATCTGACTTTTGCATAAGATGTGATGTGATTGGCTGTTTTTTGTGGATTTACATATCGGTATATATATGCATGTGTTTGTGAGGCTTGTATGCCTTGTTTTAAAAATGCTTGGAAATGTTTTGACAAAAGCTCTAATGATGTGCTATGCTGAAGTTAAAAAGAACCAAAGGAGCTGAGTATGAAATTGCAGGTGGGTGAGACGTCGATTACAAAATGTGTGAAGGTTTTGGAACCCTATTGTAATGTTTTAATAGGTCTGTTTAATTCCAGGATTTTTATGAAATTTGTTGCTATTTTAATTATTTTGGTGTGTGGCTATTATCATGACATTCACGTAGTATCTTGCTTCCATCTTATTCATACATTGTTTTCGCATTAGCGGCGTGCTCCATCTTGAACTGTCGAGAGGGTTATGTCATAGCCATTTAGGTTTGGGGTTAACCAAATTAATCGGTTTACTAGTAGTTCAATCCTTTGTAACAGTTCTGGTACGGGTTGTGAGTAAACTGGATTAGGGTGTTATAGGGCCGCACCCTTTAAAATTACTATGTGGGAGTATTGGTCGACTTGAGTTCATAACTAACCACGATGCATTGAGTGCAAATGAGGTCGCCTCAATTCAGTAGGGCAGCTTGTAATGACCCGTCCGAAATGGGCTGGGTGTTACCTAAAATATAATTGATGTAACAATAACATTCTAGAACATAATTCATAATACAACAAATAAATCTAGAATTTATAAATCATAAAAATAAAACATGTTCTGATAGCATATGACAATATATAAAATTACCGTCCCACAGTCTCGGACCTTTTCCCATAGCCACATTTATAACACAAGAAAGATAAAAGGAAGTCCAATTTATTATCAATTCACCATACCTAGGTTAGTAAAAGAAGCACCAACCACACTTCTATTCTTCAGTCCAAAGCTGCTCACCTGCGGAGGCAATTTCACGTTAGTGATAAAACCACTAAGTCGCATAATTAAATGAAACAAGTCAATATAATCCCTATTATCGTTTGAAGAGACTTTTAATTGTTATGAGCCTATGCCGAGCTCGTTATATGCTAGGAGGGGTGACCTCCCCATCCAGCTACTATCTCATGCATACGCACACACGCTACGTGGCCCACGGCCTGTAGTTACCGATATTTGCCATTGACTCGCTCTCTCGGTATCACAAGTACATAATGAGCCTACTTGCGCCATTGCTCCCTGTCACCCCTTTCGGCCTGAGGGCAGGTATTCAATCTTTTAGGGAGTGCTACCCTGCCGAATTGAGTCAACCCCGGTTGCGTTCCAGTGCATGGTGGTCATATCGTCAAGTCGACCAAGACTCCTAGATAGGAATTTTAAAGGTGTGGCCCCATGTCGGATTGACTCAATTCCTTGACCCCGATTGCGTTCCAGCGCATGGTGGTCGAATCTAGGCTCAGGACAACCAGGGCTGCCAACGATAGAAAATACAACATTTCAAATAATTATACGAACATGGATTGTTTTTAAGTGAGCTCGCAGTCGCAACCAACGATCCTAATATATACGAGAACATAAAATTATACATAAGTATAATTTTATTTAAGTAGAAATGCATGCAACTATCAACAATATTAAATATTAAATCTCAATTTTCCTTTGCGATGATAATTACTTAACCACGATCTTGACGATTTAGTTTAAGGTTATAATTTTTTGTCACTATCATTATTAATAGTAATTTAATTAATTAAGTCGTTCGATGAAATTAATTAAATTAATTTCTATTATCCTAATTCAAAGATATTACTAATACAATTATTTTAAATTATTCAACTCAATAAAGTTTTGAATTTTATTTATTTTCATTATGCTACTTAGGTTCGACGCTTGTGATTTTTACACGATTATAGTTTAATAACCCATTTTCTACCTTACTGACTCGTTATTAAAATAATCACTTTATTTACCTAATATTAAATTTAATAACGTAAAGGTAAAATTTTTATTTTATTAATTACTTATAATCATCTGATTTACTTTAATCACTTGTAGTATGCCAATTAATTGTCGACCATTTATGATTACTGTATTTTTTATTACTCGTGGCGTTTTCGTACAATAATTAATTAGTTTAGTAACTTTACCCATAACCCATTAAAATGATTATTTTTTATAAGATTTATTACAAGTTAGTATTATTTTTAACTCGAGTCCGTATCGAGTCAACCCATATTTACAAAACTGCCATCTTCTTCTTCCCCAACGTCTTCTCCTACCGTCTTCTTTGCACCCAAAATCCAATCTATGACTTCTTCTTCTTCAACCCAAAACCATATCACGACTCTATCAACTGCAACCTTCCCCAGCAATCCAATGGAAGCCTAAAGTCCATGCTTTACAATAGCTATCCAAGGCGACACCGTTCTACACCAAGGCGCGCGACTCCTGGCCAGCAGCACCGTCGGGACTAGAAGGTGAACTCCGTCTAGACAGCAGCACTGCCGGAAATGCTCCCCTTCTCCCTGCACGACAACCTAACATCAAGGCCAAGCACTGTGAGCATGCACGGCGTGAGCCTTGGCCGGCGAACTGGTATAGATGTCTGGAACTCACCATAGCATTGTCCCCTACAACTCTGCCCATAACTAGGTGTAATTCCACCACCACTCAGAATCCAGGGACACGGTAAGCCATCCCTTCGACCCAGCAACCAGAGAGGTCGTCGGGGCGTGAGAGAATGCCTTGCAACTTGTTTACAGTCGCCCATCCTTGCCCAAATTCTTGCACTCGTCGGCCATGGCGAATTTCAGTTTCCAGTTTAGTTTTAGTTGTTTATTGTTGATTTCAAACTTTATTTCTCATTTTATCAAGCTTACTATCAATTAAAAAGAATATGCATGCAAGAAAATTAAGAAGAGGGAGATAGGAAGGATACCCAAGCAAGGAAGAAGCACCGGTAAGGAATAGGAGAACTAGGCGGCTACGGTGAGGAATGACGTCCTTTATAAAAATTATATGAAAATGATTGCTAGGGTATATAAAAACACCCCAACACCCGCATTTCATTTAACAGGGTAACCGGGTAAATAATAAAATATAATAATTAACCGGGTAGAGAATAATAACAATTCTCTAACGTTCGGTCCTTCTCGGACCGCGACGAATATATTATTTTTTTCTTTTTTTTCACAGTCTTTACACACCACCCCTAAAAGATGGAAGACCTGCCCCCAGGTCGAAAGGGGTGATAAGGCGCAATGGCACAAGACAGCTCATTATACACTTGTGATATCGAGAGGGTGAGTCAATGGCAATTATCGGTAACTACAAGTCGTGGGCCATGTAGTGTAACGACCCGGCCCAAAGTGCAACGTAATGGGCCTAAGTCATTTCTTTAAAATGGTTAACCCAAGCTAAAAATCTATAGTCCATTCTCACTTATAAATAGGATCTTCTCCTAGTAGGTATTAGATGTGGGATTAAGTTGAGGGATCTCAAAATCCACCCACCTTAAGAAATTTCGTCCCCGAAATTCCTAAACTTGGCTTGTTGCTAACCCCAGCCCACGACCTTCTTTGGCCCATGACCAGCAGGCTAGCCAATGTCCCTAGTCTAGCCCACTACTTAACACGTAACCAGGCTGCTCTGATACCATCTGTAACAACCTAACGCAAAGTGCAACGTAATGGGCCTAGTCATTTCTTTAAACGTGGTGAACCAAGTTTTCAAGGCATCCCTTCACACCCCGACAGTCTCTCTGGATGCTGGGTCAAAGGGATGGCTCACCATGTCCCTGGTTTCCAGTGGGTGGCAGAATTGCACCTTTGAGTGGGCGAAATTTCAAGGATGGGGATAATGGACAATGCTCTAAGGGATTCCAGACATCTATACCAGTTTACCAGCCAAGGCTCATGCCGTGCATGCTCACAGCATTTGGCCTTGACGTTGGATTGTCGTGCGGGGAGAAGGGGAGAGTTCCCGGCGGTGCTGCTGGCCGGACGGAGTTCACCTTGCAGTCCCAGCGGTGCTGCTGAACAACAATCACGCTCCTTGGTGCAGAACAGAGTTTGACATGGATAGTTGCTGTAAAGCACGAGCTTTATGCTTCCAATTGGATGGGTAGGGAAGGGAAGCAGTTAGTGAAGGACATGATCTGGTTTTGGGTTGAAGAAGAAGACATCAGGTCTGGTTTTTGGTGCAAAGAAGAAGGTAGGAGAAGAAGAGCGTTGGGAAGAAGAAGATGGAATTTCTATAAATAATGGTTGACTCGACACTGACTCGAGTTAAAAATAATACTAACTCGTAATAAATCTTTAAAAATAATTATTCTAATGGGTTATGGGTTAAAGTTGCTAAATTAATTAATTATTGTACTAAATCACCATAAGTAATAGAAATACGATAATGATAAACGGTCGATAATTAATTGGCGTACTACAAAGGATTAATTTAAATCGGATGGTTATAAGTAATTCATAAAATTAAGATTTTACCTTTATCTTATTAAAGTTAATATTAGGTAAATAAAGTGATTATTTTAATAACGGGTTAGTAAGGTAGAAAATGGGTTAATTAATTATAATTAGGTAAATTTCACAAGCGTTGAACCTAAATAACCTATGAAAATAAATAAAGTTCGAACCTTTATTGAGTTGAATAATTTAAAATAATTAGAAATATCTTTGAATTAGGATAATACAAATGATTTTAAATAATTTAATCGAGCAACAATTAAGAGCACAACATAGGCTCATAATCACTAAAAGACTCGTGAAATGATAATAGGGATTATATTGACTTGTTTTATTTAATTATGCGGCTTAGTGGTTTTATCACTAACGCGGAATTGCCTCCGCAGGTAAACAGCTTTGGACTGAAGAATAAAAGTGTTGTTGGTGTTTCTTTTATCAACCAAGGTTTGGCGAATTGATAATAAATTGGACTTCCTTATTTATTCTCTTTTGTTATAAATGTGGCTCTAGGAAATGGTCCAAGACTGTAGGACTTTGAGTTAGTTTATTTTATGCATTGTTACATGCTATTAGAACATGATTTATTTTTATGATTTATAATTTTTTTGGACTTATTTACCTTGTTTTGAATCATGTACTTGAAGTTATGTTTACATCAATTATATTTTAAGTATCACCTGGGCTTGTTCGGGTGGATTGTTACAAGAAATTCCTACACTTGGCCTATTGCTAACCGTAGCCCACGACCTTCTTTGGCCTGTAACCGGCAGCCTAGCCAACGTCCCTAGTCTACCACACCATCTAACACGTAACTAGCCTACTCTGATACCATTTGTAATGACCCGACCCAAAGTGCAACGTAATGGGCCTAAGTCATTTTTAAAATGGTTAACCCAAGTTAAAGAACTATAGTCCATTCTCACTTATAAATAGGATCTTCTCTTAGTAGGTATTAGATGTGGGATTAAGTTGAGGGATCTCACACGTAGCGTGTGTGCGCATGCATGGGATGGTAGCTAGATGGGGTGGCCACCCCTCCCAGCATATTAAGAGCTCAGCATAGGCTCATGACAACTAAAAGTCTCGAGAAATGATAACAGGGATTATATTGACTTGTTTTATTTAATTATGCGGCTCACTGGCTTTATCACTAATGCAGAATTACCTCCCAAGTGAACAGCTTTGGACTAAAGAATAAAAGTGTGGTTGGTGTTTGTAAAAACCATGAAAATTATTACAAAACTCGAACCTAAATATTATGAAATAAATATAGATGAACCGATATGGTTGGTTATCAAGTCGACCGGTCATGGTTCGACTTAAGGTCACCTAGAAAATACCTATTCATGAATGGATGATGGGGTGTGAGAATTTAATGAAGGGGTCGTTGAACCTAGGAAATACCAATGGATGATGGGGTGTGAGAATTTAATGAAGGGGCTCGTTGAACCTAGGAAATACCAATGGATGATGGGGTATGAGAATTTAATGGAGGGAATGGTTGAAGTGTATATATATGCAGGAGGAGGGAGTATTTCATCCCTCATCTCCGTCCCAGGCGACCTCCCCATTACTGTGTGAGTATTTCATCCCTCATCTTATTTGTTTCCATTAGGATTCTTGCATGCAAGGTTTGTTGAAGACGCCCTGCCAAGTTGCTAGATCTCCAGCGTCTTATGCATGGGGTTCTTGTCGATTGCTTAGTTGTTTTGTAAATGGACATGTTAATAATTAAATTATCAATTAGATAATGGGGATTTGGATAATGATAATTAATAATTAATTATCATTAGAATTGCTGAAAATTTAATAAGAAATGAAGACTAACATGAACTAATTACATCATTTAAAATTGATAGTATATTAGTCATGTAAGTTGCATGTAGGTTCATGCAAAATAAAATTATACTAATGTATAATTTTATGCCCTCATTCAGATTAGGGTTCACGGGTCACAGTCAGACGAAATCACAAGTCAGGTACGTATAATAGGTAGAACATCGTATTTTCCTTGTTGGTAGCCTTGGTCGGCCTGAGCCCAGATTCGACCACCATGCACCGAGTGCAACCGGGGTCAAAGAATTGACTCAGTCCGACACGGGGTCGTATTATGTGCGTAAATTGTGTAATGCATCGACATTGTTTTGGAGTAGTGATAGCCGCCCCATAAAAAGGCTACGGCCGGGGTGAGCGAGGCACAACGATTCCTCCATCGCACTGGAGTGCAGTGATAGCCTCCCCATAAAAAGGCTACGGCCGGGGTGTGTGAGGCACTGGCACTAGAATTGGCAGTGAGAGCTTCCCCACAAACGGGGCATAGCATTCACCTGAGTGCAGTGATAGCCTCCCCATAAAAAGGCTACGGCCGGGGTGTGTGAGGCACTGGCACTAGAGTTGGCAGTGAGAGCTTCCCCACAAACGGGGCATAGCAATCACCTGAGTGCAGTGATAGCCTCCCCATAAAAAGGCTACGGCCGGGGTGTGCGAGGCACTGGCACTAGAATTGGTAGTGAGAGCTTCCCCACAAACGGGGCGTAGCAATCACCTGAGTGCAGTGATAGCTTCCCCACAAAAAGGCTACGGCCGGGGTGTGCGAGGCACTGGCACTGGAGACGGTAGTGGTAGCCTCCCCACAAAAGGGCTACGGCCGGGGTGTGCGGATCACAGCGGATACCTCCTCCGCATTGTTTTGGAGTATAGCGGAATCGCTCCACCGCATATTAAAATAAACATAAGGAAATAGTGGAATGTACTTGATTTGTTTTATCTATTATACTACTTAGTGTTGTAATCACTAACGCGGAATTGCCTCCGCAGGTGTGCAGATACGAAAGTAGGTGATTGACAACCAGGGCATGGAGCAAAATAAATATGAGGACTCCTTTTATTATTTATTTGAGAAATAAGTGTGGCTACTGGGAAACGGTCTAAGACTGTGGGATCTTTATATATGTTTTTGTTAAATAAAAATGTTAGACATATTTGCTTAATTGTGAGTAACACCTGGCCAGCTAGGCCCACAATGTTGTGACAAATGGCCGGGTCGTTACAGGTGGTATCAGAGCAAGGTTTCCCAAAAGCTCACATCTTATGACTCAAGTACCTTGTTGAAGAGTCCAATATTTATCTTTCTCCAATGGGGTATGTCATTAGGGAATTAGTGGACTCACTAACAAACCGAAGTAATCAGTGAAAAAATATTTTTAATCAACCATAACGGAATAAATTTTAGATGGCAGGCACCCGAAGGAAGTCGAGCCAAGCTGCGCAGTCGGACACGAACGTGGAGAGTGTGTTAGGCCAAATTTTGACGGCCATACAGGGACTTGCGCAGGCTTCAGATAATACCAGTTCTGTGATTCAGAACATAGCGCAGCGATTACCGGGATTGGTAACAGGGAATGGAGCTCCAAATTCGGCTGCGGGTCCTAGTAGTGTCCCAAATGGGGACCAGGGGAGCGCCCAAGAGCGGGTAGGGATAGCTGACCCGGGCGAGCGAGAGGAACTTCCAAACCCAGTGCCACCGGTAGTCCGACAAGTGGTACTGCCAGTTGGGGACGACAGTGATCGATACACTGTAGAGAAATTCCGGAGGAACGGAGCTGAGGTATTCATTGGTGGGACTGATCCAATGAAGGCGGAGAGCTGGTTGGACATTACTGAGAAAGCATTTAGAGCTCTCTCTGTGCCTCATCGCCATCAGGTGAGGTTGGCGACATGCATGCTTCAGGAGGAAGCATCCTATTGGTGGAAATCCATGGAGAAGACTGCGTTCCATCAACGGGAGATTTCGTCCATTCCTTGGGCGGAATTTGTAACAGCTTTCAATGGACAATATTTTCCTGAGTCTGTTGTCCAGAAGAAAGCACTGGAATTTGCCACTCTAACTCAGAGGGATGATTCAGTCCGAGAGTATGCAAAAAATTTCTTGCAATTGGAGAGATTTGCAGCTGGGAGTCTGGCAACTGCCCGGGCCAGAGCAGACAAATTTTTCTGGGGGTTGAAGCCCGAATTGAGGAGTAGGGTTGCTACGGCGCCAAGAGGCACTATAACCGAAGTGATTGAGGCAGCCACTACTCATGAGTTGGTGTACGACTATGTCCATGCACAGAAACAAGGGAAGGCTACTATGCAACATAAGAATGCCAACAAGGGTAGTAGCAAAAACAGGTCTGCAGAACACCAGCAGCAGAACTATCAACGGAATGTCGATGGGAACCGCAAAAGGAAGTTTCAGGAGATTCCGTATCGACTATGTAAAAATTGCAACAAGATGCATTCAGGGTTATGCAGTGAGCCCCGTCGGTGCTACAATTGCGGAAGGACGGGACACCTGCAAAATGAGTGTCGTCAGCCCCTGAAGCAACAACAGGAGCAGCCTGAGATCCCGAAGATATAATTAATCATGCTTATCATCTTGCTGTTATAATATTTCGGGGACGAAATATTTCTAAGTTGGGGAGATTGTAAAAACCATGATTTTTATTACAAGACTCGAACCTAAATATTATGAAATAAATATAGATGAACCGATATGGTTGGTTATCAAGTCGACTGGTCATGGTTCGACTTAAGGTCACCTAGAAAATACCTATTCATGAATGGATGATGGGGTGTGAGAATTTAATGAAGGGGTCGTTGAACCTAGGAAATACCAATGGATGATGGGGTGTGAGAATTTAATGAAGGGGCTCGTTGAACCTAGGAAATACCAATGGATGATGGGGTATGAGAATTTAATGGAGGGAATGGTTGAAGTGTATATATATGCAGGAGGAGGGAGTATTTCATCCCTCATCTCCGTCCCAGGCGACCTCCCCATTACTGTGTGAGTATTTCATCCCTCATCTTATTTGTTTCCATTAGGATTCTTGCATGCAAGGTTTGTTGAAGACGCCCTGCCAAGTTGCTAGATCTCCAGCGTCTTATGCATGGGGTTCTTGTCGATTGCTTAGTTGTTTTGTAAATGGACATGTTAATAATTAAATTATCAATTAGATAATGGGGATTTGGATGGGGATAATTAATAATTAATTATCATTAGAATTGCTGAAAATTTAATAAGAAATGAAGACTAACATGAACTAATTACATCATTTAAAATTGATAGTATATTAGTCATGTAAGTTGCATGTAGGTTCATGCAAAATAAAATTATACTAATGTATAATTTTATGCCCTCATTCAGATTAGGGTTCACGGGTCACAGTCAGACGAAATCACAAGTCAGGTACGTATAATAGGTAGAACATCGTATTTTCCTTGTTGGTAGCCTAGGTCGGCCTGAGCCCAGATTCGACCACCATGCACCGAGTGCAACCGGGGTCAAAGAATTGACTCAGTCCGACACGGGGTCGTATTATGTGCGTAAATTGTGTAATGCATCGACATTGTTTTGGAGTAGTGATAGCCGCCCCATAAAAAGGCTACGGCCGGGGTGAGCGAGGCACAACGATTCCTCCATCGCACTGGAGTGCAGTGATAGCCTCCCCATAAAAAGGCTACGGCCGGGGTGTGTGAGGCACTGGCACTAGAATTGGCAGTGAGAGCTTCCCCACAAACGGGGCATAGCATTCACCTGAGTGCAGTGATAGCCTCCCCATAAAAAGGCTACGGCCGGGGTGTGTGAGGCACTGGCACTAGAGTTGGCAGTGAGAGCTTCCCCACAAACGGGGCGTAGCATTCACCTGAGTGCAGTGATAGCCTCCCCATAAAAAGGCTACGGCCGGGGTGTGCGAGGCACTGGCACTAGAATTGGTAGTGAGAGCTTCCCCACAAACGGGGCGTAGCAATCACCTGAGTGCAGTGATAGCTTCCCCACAAAAAGGCTACGGCCGGGGTGTGCGAGGCACTGGCACTGGAGACGGTAGTGGTAGCCTCCCCACAAAAGGGCTACGGCCGGGGTGTGCGGATCACAGCGGATACCTCCTCCGCATTGTTTTGGAGTATAGCGGAATCGCTCCACCGCATATTAAAATAAACATAAGGAAATAGTGGAATGTACTTGATTTGTTTTATCTATTATACTACTTAGTGTTGTAATCACTAACGCGGAATTGCCTCCGCAGGTGTGCAGATACGAAAGTAGGTGATTGACAACCAGGGCATGGAGCAAAATAAATATGAGGACTCCTTTTATTATTTATTTGAGAAATAAGTGTGGCTACTGGGAAACGGTCTAAGACTGTGGGATCTTTATATATGTTTTTGTTAAATAAAAATGTTAGACATATTTGCTTAATTGTGAGTAACACCTGGCCAGCTAGGCCCACAATGTTGTGACAAATGGCCGGGTCGCTACAGTGTTTCTTTTATCAACCAAGGTTTGGTGAATTGATAATAAATTGGACTTCTTTTTATTCTCTTGTGTTATAAATGTGGCTATGGGAAGCGGTCCGAAACTGTGGGACTTTGAGTTAGTTTATTTTTTGCATTGATGCATGCTATCAGAACTTGTTTTATTTTTCTAAAAAATAAATTTTCTAGACTTATTTACCGTGTTATGATTCATGTTCATGAATCGTATGTTTACATCAATTATATTTTAAGTAACACCCAGGCCAGTTTGGGTGGGTCGTTACAGAGGTGATGAAGTAGATGCTCAAATGGCTGGATGCTTGAATCATTTATCTAATTACTGATAGTTCATGTGCTTGTTTAATGTGTTCGAAAGAGGGGATGAATAACGGTTGTGCCCAATCAGAACAATGAGCTAATTCCCTCCATAACAATCGCCGGATGGGGAGTGTGTATGGACTATAGGAAGATGAACAAAGCCCGAAGGACCATTTTCCTCTTCTATTCATTGACCAGATGCTTGATAGATTAGCCGAACAAGAATACTATTGTTTCATAGATGGTTAATCTAGATACAATCAAATTGCAATCCATCCAGCAGATCTGGAGAAGAACACATTCATGTGCCCATATGGTACCTTTGCTTTCATAAGAACGCCCTATGGACTGTCCAAGAACATTTCAAAGATATATGATGTCCATCTTCTTAGACATGATAGAGGATGGGATGAAAATTTTCATGGAGGATTTTTCAGTATTTGAGAGTACCTTCGACAAGTGCCTTCAGACTTTAGATAAAGTCCTACAAAGATGTGAAAGTACCCATCTAATTTTGAAATGGGAGAAATATCATTTCATGGTAATATAAGGAATTGTGCTATGACATAGAGTTTCAAGGTATATTGGGGGACCAAGTAAAAGTAGAAGTAATTGAGAAGTAGCCACCACCAACCAATGTGAAGGGAGTAAGACGCTTCCTATTCCATGTCAAATTTTATAGAAGGTTTATAATAGACTTTTTTCAAAAATTGTAAGACTACTTTACAATTTATTTTAAAAAGATGTAGCTTCCAATTTTGAGGAAGCTTGTCTAATAGCATTTACTAGAGTGAAGATAAAGCTCATTTCTACTCTCATCATTGCCTCAGTAGACTGGTCACTACCATTTGAGTTAATGTATGATGCCAGTGACTATGCCATTGGTGGAATTTTGGGCCAGCACATCAAGGTGTTTTATACCATCTACTACACAAGCAAAACACTAAATGAGAGTCAAGTGAATTACACTACTACAAAGAATGAACTGTTAGTAGTGGTATATGAAGTGGATAAATTTAGGTTATATTTGATGGGTACCCATATAATAGTTCATACAGATTACTAAGTTTTGAAGTATCTAGTGCAAAATAAGGAAGTAAAGCCAAGGCTCATCAAATGGGTGTTGTTACTCTAAGAATTCGATCTAGAAATAAGAGAAAAAAGAATCTGAGAATGAAGTAGCCGATCAGTTATCTAGACTGGTGACTAAGGAGAATGAAGCAAATGCATTGCCAATTCAAGAGAACTTTCTAGATGAGCGACTTTTTCAAGTAAAGACATCTAACTAACCATGGTTTGCAAATTATGTAAATTTTCTTGTTGCTTATATTCTGCTCGAAAACATTTCATCCCAGCAAAAAGAGAATTTTTGAGGAAAGTCAAACACTATTTCTAGGATGAACCATATTTTGTTTAAGACATGTAGTAACTAAGTGATAAGAAGATGTGTCACAGATGGAGAGATGTCCAATATTCTTTACCACTGCCATTGATTAGATTTTGGAGGCCATTTTGGAAGCCAAAGAACGGTTATTAATTTGCAATCATGTTTCTATTGGACAACTTTTTTAAAGATGCTAACTCTTTTGTTAAGCATTGAGACAAATGTCAAAGAAGTTGAAACATATCTAGGAAGCAAGAGATGCCCTTACATGGAATCTTTGAAGTTGAGGCTTTTTGATGTTTGGGGAATAGACTTCATGGGACAATTTGTGCCTTCCGACAACAACTTATATATACTTGTAGCAGTTGACTATGTTTCAAAATGGGTGGAGGATTAAGCATTCTAAATGAGCAATGCTACGGGAGCGATAAGGTTCTTGAAGAAAAATATTTTTATAAGATTTAGCACCCCAAGAGCCATCATTAGTGGCGAAGGATCACATTTTTGCAACAAGTCATTTAAAACTCTGTTGGCTAAGTACGGAGTCAAGTATAAAGTTGCAACAACATATCATCCACAAATAAGTGGACAAGATGAAATCTCCAACTGAGAAATCAAGAGGATCTTGTAAAAGGTTATAAGTCCATCAAGGATTGGTCACACAAATTGGATGATACATTATGGGCTTACCGAGCATCTTTCAAGACACAAATTGGAATGTCCCTGTGCAGGATAGTATTCGGAAAAGCATGCTAGTTACCTTTTGAGCTAGAGCACAAGGTATAATGCTTAATTCAAAAGTTGAACCTTGATGCCAAGACATGTAGAGAAAAAGGTTGTTACAATTGAATGAACTGGTGAACTGAGGCTTAATGCATATGACAACGTCAAACTTTACCAAGAGAAAACCAAACTATGGCATGATCAATGCATTCTGGACAAGCATTTCGAGCCAAGACACCATGTGCTGCTGTATAATTCTATGCGAATGCTCTTTCCATGGAAGCTAAAGTCTAGGTAGTTTGGAACTTAAAGTGTAATTTATGCATTCCCACATGAAATTGTAGAAATCAAGAATGAGAAAAATAGGAATCAATTCCAAGTCAATAGACATAGACTGAAACATATCATGGAGGGGAAGCGACCCACTTTACTTCACCAATTTCGGAATGACAAAGAGCCAAGTCAAGCACTTGGCTAAAAACAAGTGCTTACTTGGAGCCAACCTAGCCTTAAAAAATATAAAAAATAAAAATAAAAACCTTTCGTTTTCTAGCCCAACCCAAAATGTGCATAGTGACACAACCCAACCCAACTCATCTTGACGAGCATAAAGGAGGAAGATAAAAGAAAAAGGGCAAGGTGAAAGGTAAAGTTCTTTTAACCCTAGATTTTCATTGCCGTTGCTACTTGTGTGCCACTCCCAATCTTTTGTAAAATCAGTGATCAATCGACAAGGTATGAGCTTCAATCATCAATTTTGACTTCCAATCTCTTGTTCTCATACTCAATAATAGTAGTTGAATGACCAATTGCCTTGCATGTTGTTTACATAACATTGGCTAGATTGTATACTTGAATGCTTGGGTAGATACTTCTGCAATAGCATCTCTAATCTGAGTATAGAAGAGTGAGATGTGTTCGATTGCTTATCTGAGTTATCTTTAACTTACCCTGCTCATGATATGTTGCACATTTTAGCCTATCGATCACTAATAAAAGCATTTGAAGGTTTAATTTTTTAATGTTCATTGTGGCTGAAACTTTAATTTGAGACAGATGGTCTGAAAGAAACAACAAGCATCTAAGTCCACGGCACAACCCATGGATTCCCCACCAGCCTTTGAGGACTCAACTTGTCAAGCCGAAATAGAGGAGGTTGAGCTCACTATTGAGATAAAAAACTCATAGAACCAAGACACGAGGACAGAGACAAAAGAGGAAAGCCCGGACATTGACAGTGAGGATTCATATTGCTACCTCTGCCCAAGGAAAAGGGGATCAATCAGCAACCCATCACCTCTTTCTTTACCAAATCTCCGAAGAAGAAATCAGTAGAAATTGTCCCACCAACCAAGGAAGCCAAGGTCAAGGAGAAGGTGGCTGATGTGAAAAGCAAGCAAGAAGTGAGGAACATGTTACCAAGGAAATAGACCAGGGCAACTCAGATTAGCCCTAGACCTGACAAACCAATTCCTGAAAACAAGGATGATATTCCTGCCAGAGCCAAGCCATCAAAAGAGAAAGTGAAAGAATAGAAACAAGTTGAGGCTACAAAGCCTGCTAAAGCCTCTTAAAGACAATTGCTGAGAGCTCGATGCCAACAACAAAAAGGAGGAGGCCAAGTCACCAGTCCAAAAAGAGAAGCAAGAGGAAAAGAAAGAAAAGCAGCAAGTGAAGAAGAGGAAGACAGAACTCGACAACTTCAACACAACTGAGAGAATTGAAACAAGGGCTTGAGGAAGGATACCATAAGTGAAACCTCAAGTTCCAGCACCACCACTACCATCTACTCATGAGGAGGCGCAAGTAGAGAATGGAGAAACCCAACCCCCAGTACAACCCCCATGGAAGAAAGTGCTAGCAAGGAAATCCAAGGCACTACTATCGGTCAACACTGCCCACTACCCCTTCAACTTGGCCAATGCCAAGACACCATTTGATGGGGAAATAAAAGGGGAGCGACCAATAAAGGAAAGGACGTTAGATCTTGAGGGTTATGACATAGATAAGGTCATATAGAATATTATCAAAAGTCTTGGATGGATTAAATTCTGCAGAAAGCCAGATGAGGGAGTGTTGCAACAGTTAAAAGAATTTTATGCATATTTGGAAGAAAAGGTTGATGACAAAGTGCTTATGAGAGGCAAATGGATAATTATGACATGCGAAGCCATCAACAAGATAATCAGACCACATAACCATGAAGAAGATGATTATTCAATATTGATGGACAAAGGGGTGAGACAAAAGAGTCGGAGAAGAAGTTGTGTCAAGAAAACAGAGAAGTTATTTAGGTCATTGGAAAGAACATCCAACAACTCAGTTTCAACGTTGGGGCATTGATGACAAACTAAATGCCTCTTTTCAAGTTGATCTACTGTAGACTCATTCCAACCACGCACACATCCCTTGTCACCCTAGATCGAGCTATCATACTATATGCCATGATCAAGAAGAGGAAAGTAGATGTCGAATAGATCATCTACAACATCCTTAATTTGGTTGGACCTTCAAAAGGGATATGGTTCCAAGCCATCATCACCAAGTTGTGCACTCAATATAAAGTCGACGTTGACAAAATGAAGAAAGATTCAAAGTCGAGCATGTCATCACTGTCAGGCTTCAACTAATGGACCATAGATTGGGGGGCATCAACTTGGCATGGAGATACTGGAGGAGCTCAAAGAGATTAGGGCATGGCATCAAAAGATCATCACCTTCATGAAGTGACAACATGATTGGAATGTTTTCATGCAAGGCAAATGTGAAGCAACAAAAATTAATATATCTAATGTGCCAACTGTTCATGAAACCCTATTTGTAGGTACTTCAAGGACAAAACAAGGAAGCAAGGACAAGTTGAAGTATGCCAAGGCAACCCCTGTTGGAATAGGGATGCAAACCAAAGTTGCCAGAACATTACTTTGCAAAGATTTAAACCCCGTCCATTGATGATTTAAGTGAAGAAAAAGAAGATGAGGTTGTAACACATTTAGTAGAAGGAGACCCACAAATAGGTCATTTCATCATGGCCAATGCAAGCTCGAACGAGGATAACTAACAGACCCCATGAGCACTTCTCTCTCCCTACCCTCTTCATTTCTTTCTTTCTTTCTTGCTGTTGTTGTGATGTTGTGTGATGCTTGATGTTGTGTGTGATCAAACTACTATCTTGAAAAACTATCTGCTCTTAATTGTGAGGACACAATTTAACTTAAGTTTGGGGGTGGGGGGAGAGGAAAACAAGTTGTACTTTTGGTTTGTATAACTATTTACTATTATGTTTGCTTTAGAATAGGTTATGTTTGATAGAATGTATTAGGAAATAACTCACTCTAACTTTTGATCATAGCATGATATAATTAAGTAAAATTTTACATATGTAAATATCTGTGAGTTATGTTTTCAAAGCAACTATTTTATTACCTAACCTAGTACCTAACTGTGTTAGATTTAAGTAAAATTCTTGTAGGTTTAGGAAAAAGAGGAATTAGAATCTCATGCCAAGATTCTTGAGGCAAAGAGAAATTTTGGGCTAGTTAAGAAATGATTTAGGTGAGAATTGATCACTAGGGTCCACATTAGCCATCCCCCGTATGACCATTTGTGGGATAAATTTTATCTTAAATTAACTTCTTATTTGTGTCCCTAATATTTTTTAGTCACTGCAACATCTCATTCCCGGTTCATCCTTAAACCAAATTGAAATATTATAATATTTAATATTGTTATCTCTTAACTTAATTACATTTAAGACCACACCCGCAAAGCACCTTAAAATCTAAACCTACTTGGCATATTCGTTGGAAGACAACCACTACCCCAACTACAACTAGAAAAAAACAAAGGAAATATAAACATTATTCAAAATATTATAAATTATAAGAATATAAATTCCCAAAATATTGGTTATTATAATAGTTTACTAAGTCAAGAGTAAAGATGTTTGATGACCAAACGAAAATGGAAAGCAACCTAAAGCAACCCGACAACAATGTGATCGGACTATGTGTATGTGTGAAGACTTTAGCACCCCCTGGTCAGTGACATTGTACGCACACCACCTACATAAATATTAAAAAGAAAAATGAAAGTAACAAGTTACTAGTCCACAAATTAAAATAGCTATAATATCAAAATGGCATAAGAACTCAGTAGTTCATATTAAAGTAAAAGAAGGAGGGGATAGTACTCCACAAAAAGAATCACAACACCTGAAGGAAACTACATTAGCATGCAATCCACAGCTGATCCGACAACACCCTGTCTCCTAACTTCTAAAATTCCACCATGCTCCTCTCCTTTAAGTTCTAAAGGCAAGCCAAGTTGTGAGATCCCTCAACTTAGTCTCACATCTAATACCTACTGGGATAAGATCTTGTTTATAAGTGGGAATGGACTATAGATCTTTAACTTAGTTAACCACTTTTAAAGAAATGACTTAGGCTCGTTATGTTGCACTTTGGGCTAGGTCGTTACAAATGGTATCAGAGCAACTTGGTTCCATGTTAGATGGTGGGCTGGACTAAGGATGTTGGCTAAGGCTGTCAGTCACAGGCCAGAGAAGGACGTGTGCTAAGGCCAGCAATGGGCTGAGTGTAAGAATTTCGGGACGAAATTTCCTAAGGTGAGTGGATTGTGAGATCCCTCAACTTAGTCCCACATCTAATACCTACTGGGATAAGATCTTGTTTATAAGTGGGAACGGAATATAGATCTTTAACCTGGTTAACCATTGTTGAAGAAATAACTTAGCCTATTATGTTATACTTTGGGCTGGGTCGTTACACAAGTACACTACAGTCATGACATATGCCATATAATATGGTACTCGTACACTTTAAATCAATTGTCATATATTATTTTAGATTATAATAGATGAATAAAACTATGTCATGAATGAAAGAAAGAAAAATTACAAAACAATAGTGTAAGAGTTACCAAAATAGAAGATTTAACCAAACTGTATTTATACAAGATCAAGGTTTTAGATCACAGATTAGATGACAAAAATATTTACTTCAAAATATAGTTGACATACAATTACCTCAGCGTGCAACCAACTTTGATTGCAAATTCTAGCGAACTTTGCTAGACAACAATGTTGGGAAAACTCAACAAAAGGTAGAAGGATGATAGTAATACGATTTGGAATTCAGGGCAGAAAGCTACATTTATAAAGACAACGTTTTTCATAAAAAATTAAGAAGAAAATGAAATGAAAAGACAATGAATCTTGGTATTAAGAATTGAAGAGATGTACATGAATGCATGTACAATAACGGGTGTGACCTACTATGTGGTATGGTCTATTAATGTTACATGACTCAGGACTTTTTTATGGCACTAATTAAATTGTACTTAAACAAATTTTATGACTTTTGTAATAGTGCAACACTAAAGAAATCTTTAAATGTGTATGAAATCAAATTGATCACATATATAAAATAGAAGACTATCAAAAGTGGTGTGACAACAAGCTAAAGGTCATATCAACTATAACAACCCACCCGAACCGGACCGGGTGTTACTTAAACATATAATTGATGTAACGGTAATATTCCAAAACATGAACTGAAATACAGGAAATAAGTCTCGCAACATATAATCTGAATCATAACAATAAATCACGTTCTCAATAATTTAAAATATTCGTCCCACAGTCTCGGACCGTTTCCCATAGCCACATTTATAACACAAGAGAATAATGAGGAAGTCCAACTTTATTATCGATTCACCATACCTGGGTTGGTAAAGAACCACCAACCACACTTCTATTCTTTAGTCCCAAAGCTGCTCACCTGCGGAGGCAATTCCGTGTTAGTGATAAAACCACTAAGCCGCATAATTATATGAAACAAGTCAATAAAATCCTTATTATCATTTCACTCGTTATTATTATTATTATTACACAAGCAAAGAGTACTTATCCCTTAGGTCATTCTGAGATTAGTAATTTGTCTCTCAAGTCATTCTGAGATTAAGAAACGGCTCCCAGCTCATCCTGAGATTAGGTGGTCTCCCAATTCATCTTGAGATTAGTCATGGTCCCCCAATTCATCTTGAGGTTAAAATCGTCTCCTAGCTCATTCTGAGATTAGGTGGTCTCCCAATTCATCTTGAGATTAGTCATGGTCCCCCAATTCATCTTTGAGGTTAAGATCATCTTAGTCATGGTCCCCCAATTCATCTTGAGGTTAAAATCGTCTCCCAGCTCATTCTAAGATTAGACAATTGTCTCCCTATCTCATTCTGAGATTAAGAAACGGTCTCCGAGCTCATCTTGAGATTAGGTGGTCTCCCAATTCATCTTGAGATTAGTCATGGTCCCCCAATTCATCTTGAGGTTAAAATCGTCTCCCAGCTCATTATGAGATCAGTGCCGACAAGGGCTACCAATTTGGGAAAATACAACATTTCATATTGTTATACCAGTTTGGGAAAATATAACATTTCAAATAATTATACAGACAATATAACATTTCAAATAATTATAAGCACAACATAGTAATACACATAGTAATTTTAAAGGTGCGGCCCCGTGTCGGACTGAGTCAATTCCTTGACCCTGATTGCGTTACAGCGCATGGTGGTCGAATCTGGGCTCAGGCCGACTAGGGCTACCAACAAGGGAAAGTACAACATTTCAAATGATTATACGGACCTGGATATTTTAAACTCGCAACTGCGACCAATGATCCTAATCTGAACGAGAATATAAAATTATACATAAGTATAATTTTATTCGAGTAGGGATGCATGCAACTAAATATCTAATATATATATATCATTTCCAAAAATATTAAATATTAAATTATCAACAAATCTAGTGAGATAATTAATTATTCCTGTGACATAATCATGTAAATCCTACTCCACATTATTTACCCCCAATCTTGATGATTTAGTAAACGGTTATAATTTTTAATCGCTACTGTTATTTACAGCAATTTAATTAATTAAGTTGTTCAATTAAATAATTTGTATTATTCAAAAATATTATTAATACAATTATTTTAAATTATTTGACTCAATAAAGTTTAAAACTTTATTTATTTTCATTGTGCTATTTAGGTTCGACGCGAGTGATTGCTACCCGACTATAGTTTAATAACCCATTTTCTACATTACTGACTTGTTCTTAAAATAATCACTTTAATTACCTAATATTAAATTTAATATGGTAAATGTAACATCTTTATTTATTAATTACTTATAACCGTCCAATTTAATTTGATCGCTTTTATTACGCCGATTAATTATCGACAGTTTATCATTACCGTATTTTTTATTACTTATGTCCATGTCGACTTCGTCCAATAATTAATTAGTTTAGTAACTTTACCCTATAACCCGTTAAAATAATTATTTTTAAAGATTTATTACGAGTTTGTATTATTTTTAACTCGAGTCGGTATCGAGTCAACCAGTATTTACAGAATTGCCACCGCCCTTCTTCTTCTTCTTCTTCCCTGGCGAGCTCTGTTCCCGACTCCAGGCGCGCTCCAGCCGCCGCCGCCACCGACCACCTCCGGCCGCCGTCAATCGTCGTCGACCAGCCCTGCCATGCCCTGGCGGTGTCGCCCCGGCCAACTCCGGCCGTTTTCCAGCAGTGGCGACGCCCGCATCGCCCTCCTAGCGGCGCGCTTACGGCGGCGATTCCACCGCCGGCGAGCGTCGCCGCCTCAATTGGGTGGTCGCCTCGTCACCCTCGACCACCTATCTACCTTCCCCGGCCCTATTAGAACCCGTCGCCACCTAGGGCGGCCGGATTTCTTCCCCCACCGCCGTCGCCCTTGTTTTTGCCGCCGTTACTATTTTTGGCCATTTCCCACCCCAGGCCGGCATCCACACCCGTGAGATCGACCCTACACTGATCGATGAAGAGGGTATGATCATCTTCCGACGTTGGAACGACCCTCGCCACCGCTTCCCGGCGACCTTGCCTGTGCTTCCCCATTTCGCCGAAACAGGGGACGCTCGTCGGCAATTTTAGTTTCTCCGGTGTAAAATTATATTTGTTTTCTTATTGATTTTAAACTTTTAATCCTCACAATTATAAAGCTTATTATCAAATTAAAATATGCATGCAAGAAAATTAAGAAGAGGGAGATAGGAAGAATACCTAAGCAAGGAAGAAGACACGCCAGCAAGGAAGAAGAGAAGAGAATGCGAATGAAGGCTAGGGTGGAGGACGTCCTTTATAAATGAAATAACGGCTAGGGTTTGTGGAAACACACTAACACCAGTATTTAATTCCTTTAACTGGGTAACCGGGTAAAGAATAAAATATTTAACCGGGTAGACTTAACCGGGTAGAGAATATAATATAATTAATATTAATTCTCTAACGTTCGATGCTTCCCTGCCCGAGTCGAATATATTAAAAAAATTTTTTTCCCACGGTCTTTACAATCTCCCCAACTTGGAAATATTTCGTCCCCGAAATATTATAACAAGCAACAAAACAATTATGATTAACTTTATTTATTTCTTTGGGATCGGTTCACGCCGCTACAATTATAAAACTCCTATGCCACAAATAGGCTAGGGTATTTCCTTACCATTTCTTGTTCAGTCTCCCATGTAGCTTCTTCTGACCCCTGATTTTTCCACAATACTTTTACCAATGGAATTTCCTTGTTCCTTAGTGTCTTTATTTCTCTTGCCAGGATGCGGATCAGCTTTTCCTCGTAAGTTAAATTTGATTGTAGCTCTAAGTCTTCAAAATTTGTGATGATATGATCCTCATCCCGTACATAGTTCTTTAGCATTGACACATGGAAAACATTGTGTACTCCAGTAAGGCTTGGTGGCAATGCTAATCTATATGCACAATTCCCAACTCGATCCAGGATTGGAAACGGTCCTATGAATCTTGGCTTCAACTTCCCTGATATTTTAAATCTGATCACCCCCTTCGTAGGAGATGTCTTTATGTACACAAACTCCCCAACTTGGAACTCTAGGTCCTTCATTCGAGTATCAGCATAACTCTTTTGTCGATCCTGAGCTTTCTTAAGTCTTTGCTGAATGAGTTTCACCTTTTCAGTTGCATCCCTCACCATCTCTGGCCCAACTATAACTACTTCGGTAGACTCCAGCCAGCACAATGGAGATCTACAGGGCCTACCATATAAGGCTTCAAATGGTGCCATCCCTATACTAGCTTGGTAAGAGTTATTGATAACATATTGACACTAAATGGATGACTAAAACACCCCCCAAAATTACATCTCTAACGTGTAAACGGCTCTATTAACTACTTATAAAGCATAGCACATGCCAAACAAAATGATACTAATAGACACCCATATGAGCTAAAGCCTTCCAAACCAAGGCACGAGCGACACCAACTCTCCCTGAAATTGAGAGCCAAACCCAAGCCAAACCAAATAGAACCAAAGGGCAAATTTAATCATACCGAAGGCCAAACCAAACCGAACAACAAATAAAATCTTCAGCCAAAGGGCATGGATTTTACAATCTCACATTATTAGAAAAAATTTTGTCATCGAAATTTGCCCAAGTACCTAGAAGAACACTAAAAACACAAACATTCTACATGACGAGAAACAAAGAAAATGCATCAACCCAAAGCCGAAACCTCAAACAAGCCAAGATGACTCTTCTACAAATCATCCACCAAATCCTAGTCCTTCCTTGACACCTCTACAGCCCCACTGTACCCGAACTAGTTTCACTGCCTTATTGTAAAGCTTCTTTTCTTGACGGTCAATAATACACAATGCTTTCTCCTTATTTGAAGAGTTCAGCTGAAACTCAATCTCCGTATAACTGATAATATGAGATGGATCTGAATTATACCTCCTTAGCATGAAAATATGGAATAGTGGATGAGCTGCTCATAAATGTCGAGCCAAATCCAACTCATAAGCTACCTCACCAACCCACTTTAAAATAGGAAATTGTCCAATGACCTTATGCTAAGCTTTCCCTTCTTCCTAAATCTCATGTTTCCTTTTGAAGGTGACACCTTAAAGAAAACAAGGGCATTATCCTTAAATTTGAGTTCTTGATGTTTGAAATCAACATAGGACTTCTATAGATCTTGAGCCACTTTCATTCTCTTCCTTATCTGAGCCACAACCTCTTGAAATTGTTGAACCATATCCGGTCCAACTACCGTAGGTTCACTATCCAACAAGATGGTGATTTGCAAGATCTTCTATACAATGCCTCAAATGGTGTCATACTAATTCTTGCCTAGTAACTATTGTTGTAAGAAAACTCTACCAAAGGTAGGTATTCCTCCTGACTACCATCAAAATCTAACATGCACACTCTAAGCAAATCCTCTATAGTCTCAATAGCACATTTAGATTGTCCGTCAGTTTGTGGATAAAAAGCAGTACTAAAAGACAATTGACTACCCAATGCTTCATGAAATGCTTCCCAAAATTTGGATGTAAATTTTGAATCACAATTAGACACTATCTCTTTTGGCACTCCATGATACCATACAATCTTTTAGATATATAACCTTGTCACTTTCTCTAATGTGAATTCCATCCTATTTGGAATAAAATGAGGAGATTTGATTGATCTATAAACAATTACCCAAATAGCATCATGGTGATTTCTTGTCTTTGGTAAGCCAGAGACAAAATCATAGGCAATACATTCCCACTTCCATTCTGAAATTGCTAGAGGTTGTAATGTACCACATGGCGTCATGTGCTCTGGCTTAATTTGCTAACAAGTTAGAGACTTTTGCAAAAAATCAATTACTTCTTTCTTCATACCTGACCAGTAATATGTTCTTTGCAAATCATGATACATTTTTACAACTCTAGGTTGCATAACACTTCTAGAAGCATGCGCTTCAAAAAGGATATCACTACAGAGATCAGGAAAATCTAGAACTTGAGGAACATATAGTCAATTATTCAATCAAAATAATCCATCATCACTCTTAGAAAATCCTGGATAAGCTTGCATAGGGATCTATGATTTGGCAACACATCTCTTTCTTATACCAACCAGACTCTACTAATTACACTAGGTCTTATTGTCAATCGAGCCATCATGGTAGCAATATCTCAATCTTTGAGCTAAGTTAGATAACAACTCAGAGCATCAGCCACCATATTAGCCTTTCCATCTTGATAATCAATCTTAACATCATAATCAGTCAAGAATTCCAACCATCTCCTTTGCCTATTGTTTAAGCCTTTTAGGAAAAAATATTTCAAACTTTGATGATCAGTCATTAACTTGAGTGAAGTTCCAAACAAATAATGTCTACAAGTTTCCAATGAATAAATCACCGCAGCTAACTCCAAATCATGAGTTGGATAATTCTTCTCATGTAGCTTTAACTATCTTGATACATAAGTGATAACTTTGTCTCTCTGCATGAGTACACATCTTAATCTAACTCTTCACATATTGGTATATACTACAAAATCTTTGTATCCAACCAATAATGATAACATAGGTGCTTAAGTTATTTTCTCCTTCAAAGTTTGAAAACTTTGCTAAAAATCATCGGTCCAGATAAAATTTTCTTCCTTCCTAGTTAATTTGGTAAGAGAAGCTACAATAGAGGAAAACAATTGGATAAATCTTCTATAATAACTAGCTAAACCTAAGAAACTTCAACCTTCAACAACCGCCTTTGGTGGCTCCAATTTCTGAATAGCTTCCTACAGCAGAAATAACATGACCCGAAATCTTTACCTCCTTAAGCCAAAAATCAGACTTTGAGAACTTTGCATATAATTTGCGATCTCTCAAGGTTTGCAAAATAGTTCTCAAATGTTGCTCGTGGTCCTTCTTTGAAAAAAATAGATCAAGATTTCATCGACAAAGACAATGACAAACTGATGCAAATATAGTTTGAACACTCTATTTATCAAATCCATAAAAACTGCAGAAGCATTAATCAACCCAGAAGGTAAAACAAAAAATTCATAATGCCCATACCAAGTTCTAAATGTTGTCTTCGACATATCTTTAGCTCTAATCCTTAGTTGATGATACATTGATCTCAAGTCAATCTTTAAGAATACCACAGCAGAGGACAATTGATCAAACAAATCATCAATGCAGAGGTAGAGGATACTTTTTTAATAGTCACCTATTTAAGCATCCTAATGACCTTGTATCACCCTCGTGGAAATAAGTTGGACTCCTTTGGTTTCCTCACTGCGGGTTAAGGTTTTACCCGCTTGTGGTTTGCCTGATTTGGGCTAGTCTTGAGCCAGTTTGAGTGAGCTTGAGCCTAACTAGTTTATAGACCATGTGTATGAGGCTCAAAAGACCGTATCAACATGTTATGGAGGCTGAGTATGCCCAACATATAGCTGATAGCTTCAGTGACTCTACAACAAAGCATGAGTTATCAATGTGCATGCAAGTTATACAGATTTTTTTGTGGGTTAACTAGGGTGTTAGGACTAGATCTAGGTCGTTGTAGCATTTAGTATCCATTCTAGGATATATATATATATATATATATATATATATATATATATATATATATATATTGTCAAAAGCTTGGATCGAGACAGCCCAATGTCAAATCTGTCTAGAGTCCTAAAAGATACTCTATAGGAGGGAATTAACGCAAAAAGGCTAAATGGGCCTTCAAACCTTGAACTCAATCGGGTGGAAATCTAAGACTCAAATAAAGTTAGGCCCACATGGGCAATCCAGTAATCCAAAATCCCTAAGATGCATGCAAATGAGATACCCTGAAATTCCCAAATGGATACAAAACGCTGCAACGACCTAGATCTAGGCCTAAAAATCTGGCTAACCCATAAAAAATCTATATACCTCACATATACACTGATAACTCATGCTCTGTTGTAGCTTAACTGAAACTATCATCTACATCTCGGGCATATTCAGCAATCATAACATGCTCATACAGCCATCTGGGTCTCATACACATGGTTTGAAAACTTGTCTAGCTTGAGCTCGCTCAAATCGGCTTGAGACTAGCTTGAATCGGGCAAACTACAAGCGGGTAAAACCCTAACCCGAAGCTTGGGTTATACAACTTCTCCTCATGAAAATTTTTTCATCGAATTTCTCACATCAACTGTGATTGGAGGACTCAAGTGAAGATGTTATTTCACTGGCAAACTGGTATCTCTCCCTCGAAAGCTAGCTACACACGGCCCAAACGAGCCAACATGAACTGACAAAGCTTGCTAGCTCCTTTCTAATCTAGTCAGATGGACTACACGTGATCGAATCATCTGGCGAAACAGGCCATACATGTTGGAATCATTTGACTGGACAAACCATACATGCTTGAATAGTCTCACTCAGTTGACCATGTATGCTCAAATTATCTCGCCGAAGTGGCTCCTATGGTCACTGCAAACTATGGGTACTGAAATGCAATGACCTCGGCTGGAAAAACCTAGGTTCATCCCTAAGGGCCTATTGGATGATTAAGCAAGTACTCTAAAGTACTATAGTGTACTAATTTGAGCTACATCTGAAAAAACTATGTCGGCTTGAGGTATGTAGCCTAAAATTGTCCCATGTCTCTTTGATCATCATTAATGTGGCAGGTCAACTACATGTACCCTCAGAGCAGTCTGTTATAGGTCCTACAACTATCCTATGGTATCCTACAAGTCCAACTAGCCCATGGAAGACTCTAATACCAAGTAAGGGTGTATGCTAAGGAGCTATATGGTTCACTGTCACCAGTCTAGGTCAAACAGTCAGCTATCCCTATAAGAGGAACTGGACCGCTCACCAGGTCCTAGCTACCTCAGTCCAGAGTCAAGTATCTCACTTTGTTCCATAATGGAACAAGGATAGTTGCTATGATTCTACTATGTGCTATGGCTCTCGTAACTATCTATATAATTGCTAACAACTACTAAAGGGGGCTCTCTGTGATGGAATGACAGCAAGAGCACCTATACATGTACAGTGTATCTCAAGGAGTGTGAAAACATACTCTGCATGGAACTGTGGAGTCTGAATCTGGTCTTTGGCATGTGCTTTGGTCAATGTTTGCTCTTATCAACTATGTGGAAATCTGATGGTAGGACTGATATATCTGGAAGGGTGAGTGTAAAAATACTTGGGCAAATACTTAGCTCTATCTAACATCTCTAGTCACATAAAAAAAGATAGGATCTTTTGTTAAAAAGTAGTCACATTGCTCTAGGATTCTAATTAGGAGGTGTCTCATCCTCACGTGGTCTAACATTGGGTGTGCTGGGAGAGTACACTAAGCTGAGAAAATCCTACTAGATATGTACATCACTCTATCTGCGGTGATGTGAGACTCCGTCTGAGTCACAGTGGTGGCTCAAAAATATGCATAGGTCTATGGACACCTCTCTAAGATCATCATGATTGGACTCTGCCACAGGTGGTCAGCCTATGGAATAGCCAATCAATGATGTGTCTATGGGATGACTCCTAAGTGGCTCTAGTTCATTCAATTAATAGCAGACATGTGTTTCTCGATACCATATTAGTAACACACTTCTAAACGGAAGGTTCAAATGACCCAAAGAACCCCTATCTCCTCTCGAGTCTATGGGGAGTGTAACGACTCGCCAGTTCCGAGCCATGAGCCAAGTGTTACTATATTAAACTAAGTGTCTCATAAATTAATTTTTTATTACTTTTCGATATTTTAAATAAACCCATGACATAAAATTTAATATAACAAATGCTCGGAATAATCTAAGCCCCATGAACCGAACCGAAATCCCACTGCCATGCAAACAATCTAAATGTATAATAACAAATAAGAAAATCAAAAGTCCAATAACAGAGTCCTCCAGTTGTCCCGACTCTACCCATCCTTCAATGCTCACGCCTGGGGAGGCAAATCCACGTTAGTGATAAAAACACTAAGTCATATAATTACAAGAAACAAGTTAATATATTCTACAACCTCTGAATTTGAATCTTTTAATGATTATGAGCCTATGTCGAGCTCTTATTATACTGGGAGTTTGGCTGCCCATCCAGCTACAATCTCATATATACGTACACTCGCTACGTGGCCCTCGGCCTATAGTTACTGATGTTTGCCATTAGCTCACCCTCTCGGTATCACAAGTGCATAATGAGTCATCTTGTGCCACTGCGCCCTATCACCCCTTCTGGCATGGGGGCAGGTATTTAATCTTTCAAGAATTTTAAGGGTGCTGCACCATGTCAGATTGAGTTAATTCTTTGACCCCGGTTGTGCTCACTGTATGGTGATCGAATGTAGGTTCAGGCTGACCAAGACTCCCAAATAGGAATATATAACATTTCAATTAATTATGGGACCTAGAATTGTGATGAGGCACTCACAACTACGATCTTAATATAAATAAGACTTTTCTAAAGTCTTTCCTCTGTAAGCCAAATGTGCTCACAAGCTATCAAGTTGATGTTTTATTTACTATCAACAGAATTATCCTTTATATAGAAGAATAAGTGTAGAATTTAAGAAGTTATTACATTAAATTTTATAGAAAAGAACGTAATCACGTATAAATATATTAAACACTAATTATTTGTGTGATAAGAAAAAGTTAAAAAACTGACTATTGAGTTAAAGTGAATGACTGTCGAATTGCACTCACAATTCCTAATCCCAAAAATTTAATAAATAAAGCGTATTTAAAATTATCCATAAATACCATTGTATCGATACTTTCAATTTTATAATTGATAATATATGATATTGATTCTTAATAATTAATTAAATTAAATATTATTTATGGCTCTTTCTAAGATTTACAAAACCCTAAATAAAATAGCTTAATTATTTTTTGGGGTTTTACAGGGACTTATAGTGAGGTTTGACACATGTCTTGTCTGCTCTTTAGTGGTATGTAACCTACCATTCCATACTAATTTGTAGCACTTATCTTGACTCACATGACTACTACCGCTATGGTAGACTTTCAAGTAAAGCTATAAGTCAAGATGAGCATACACTGGTGTCCCTATATCTGGTCAACATGGTCTTGTCTGACTAGAATCCCTATCTGGGGCACTTCCAAGCTAGGGGAAGTAGTCTCCTTAAAACTGGTCTGTCATAAGCTACCTGCACTATTAGTCCTAAATAGTACCACAAAGGTACCTCTTATACTCGAGGAAAAGACTCAATCCTATGTCTCAAGGTAAGGACTTAATCGTGCTGGTGAAGCACAAGGAAATCACTCTCTCCCTTAAGGACACTTCCTCACTGAACCCACCATCTAAGCCAAAGGCTCTAACATGAATCAAACTCTTCTCACTAGCAGGAGTCACACTATATGTCTGACCATCTTCTTAATCATCTGATTGGTATACCCTGGCTATAGCCCATACAAATTCAGTCATGTTGATTGTATAATCTGACTACTATGGCCATCCCATCTGGAAGTCATACTAGTATGTTCTCTGACTTTGTCCATATGCATCCCTAGAAGACCGTCACTAACACTATTTGATGATGCTATCTCGCAATATACATCTGACCTAAGGATGTCAGGTCAAGGCGATGGTATGCAAAATAGCTGGTGAAGTCGATCATGTGCCATCACATTAGAATAATTCCAGTGCACGTAACTTTCCTTTGCTTGGCTGATGTTACCATAGTTATATCTTGTCCTCAATTTTTGACCCTACTTTGCTCTAAATGCTGTGACATGTGGTCTTTGTGCAAGGCTAAGAGCATTCTCAAGTAGTTGTCCTCCTGTAGGGTGAGGTAACTACTTAGCCTTTGCTTTTATAATAACTACTCATTCGGACGGTGGTGGTGCTTGACAGACAGTGGTTGTGCATCACGAACAGTGGTAGTGCATATTCGATCGTTGGTAGTTAATCACAGTCGGTGGTTGAGGAAAGTTAGACAGTGGTTATGCATCACAGATGGCAGTTGTGCTAGTCGGACGGTGGTTGTGCATCGTGGACAGCAATTGTGCAAATTAAATAGTAGTCGTGCAACTTGGAGGATAGTTGTGCAGTTAAGTCATGTATGTTGTGAACCCCTTATTAATCTCTAACATGTTTATCTCCATGTGTCTGTCTCTCCAAAGGTAGCTGCTAACAACTTTGATTAGATTATCCAACCATGTGTGTCTAATCCAGAGGGGTCTAGATTATAGTGGTGACACGTACAATAATGAACCAATGCTGAGCCTATGTTGATCTCCTGAAATCTCAAGTGACTCCTCTGATCAATGTTGATTGGCTCTCAATAGGAATCACTTATCTGGAACTAGAAAATCGAGTGAAATTTGGTCAATCATCTAAATTTGTTGCTCATTCTCAGTGTGTTCCTGCCTGTGTCTATTGAAGAGTGGCTAACAATACTGTTGGGACATACATACACTAGTGGGAGAGGGGGAGGCCGTGAAGTGTCCATGAGACGTAGATCCACCTCACTACTCATCATCCTCATCCACTGTTATCTCCTAGAAGTGGTCCATCCAAGTCATTTGCCCCAAGCTCTCATCTATGCATCAAGTGCTTAAGTGGATCTGCTGACATAGTCACAACTTCCATCCACAAGGATCTGTTTAAAGGTTTAAGTTCTCCAAAGTAGACCTCAGACTATACTTAATGTATCTATTTAAGGCATTCAATGGTCCATGCTCATGTGTCACATAACTCTGCCAGTGTCTCCATACGACAACTCCCTGCTAGTGTCATCTCTTATAACTTCGTCTTACGAAGGACACCATGACCCAAGGAAGGACTGATGTGGTGACATGCACAAGGATGGACAAGTGCTCCAATGTGTCACCAAAGTTTTAGGTACTCCTCATCACCATCCAACTCAACCTTAGCTAACTGAACATGTGAACATTTTAAGTCGTCCGAATCTCTAGCACAATAAAAGAAAAGGACAAGTATCTAAGCTTATGATGATATTCTAGTGAGATCCCTGCTGATGTCTACCAAATCATGATCTCATAACTTCTATAACCGTTAACACTGAAACATCCACTGCTCAGGTCTGACTGAGCATACAATCTGAAATATTAAGAAAAAAACTCAAAGGAAATACCTATCAGCTTGGCTAAGGACAACTCCACACACTTAGCTCAAAACAAATGTCTTCTATCTCAATCGATCAATAATATGGATCGAAATAACCTACTTGACATCAAGAGAATGGAAGACATTACTAAATATTTGTGAAAACTCATCAAATATAAATAAAAGCATGGGAGAAATAACTACATTGAGCTCAAGTGTGTCTAGCATTTATTTGTCCTCCCACCAAAGTTGACTCAAGATCACCAAATCTACATATATAATAGGAAAAATGTCACTTACGAGTATTACTAGTCTAGAAATAACTAATAGTCAAACTGGCATAAGAAAGCTGACCCTCCTATTAAAAGAAATCATTTATTTACTTCTTAACAGAATCTCTCATAAGGGTGCTAATTAGGAGTCATTGGCCTAGCTCGATAGCATTCCATTCCTACTCATCTCATACTTTGGCAAACTGTAAAACTATCCCTTGCGCGAGAACATCAATTTCTTTTCCTTTTCCCTCGGCGCTCTATATCCTTCATATCACTCCTGGACTTGAGCATAGAAGTCGAGTACTCTCAGGCATGAGCCTTCAGTACCCTTTGAAACTACAAGTCTAGACATGCACTAAATTGCAATACCCATAATCCTCCACACTCTCTAGGTTTGAAGAACTACAAGGTGGAGTAGTCAAGATCTCTCGGGATTGGAACTGCCCGCTCACCAAACCAAAGCTTGCTTTAGCCGGGTAGACTTAACCGGGTAGAGAATACAATATAATTAATATTAATTCTCTAACGTTCGATGCTTCCCTGCCCGAGTCGAATATATTAAAAAAAAATTTTTTTCCCACGGTCTTTACAATCTCCCCAACTTGGAAATATTTCGTCCCCGAAATATTATAACAAGCAACAAAACAATTATGATTAACTTTATTTATTTCTTTGGGATCGGTTCACGCCGCTACAATTATAAAACTCCTATGCCACAAATAGGCTAGGGTATTTCCTTACCATTTCTTGTTCAGTCTCCCATGTAGCTTCTTCTGACCCCTGATTTTTCCACAATACTTTTACCAATGGAATTTCCTTGTTCCTTAGTGTCTTTATTTCTCTTGCCAGGATGCGGATCGGCTTTTCCTCGTAAGTTAAATTTGATTGTAGCTCTAAGTCTTCAAAATTTGTGATGATATGATCCTCATCCCGTACATAGTTCTTTAGCATTGACACATGGAAAACATTGTGTACTCCAGTAAGGCTTGGTGGCAATGCTAATCTATATGCACAATTCCCAACTCGATCCAGGATTGGAAACGGTCCTATGAATCTTGGCTTCAACTTCCCTGATATTTTAAATCTGATCACCCCCTTCGTAGGAGATGTCTTTATGTACACAAACTCCCCAACTTGGAACTCTAGGTCCTTCCTTCGAGTATCAACATAACTCTTTTGTCGATCCTGAGCTTTCTTAAGTCTTTGCTGAATGAGTTTCACCTTTTCAGTTGCGTCCCTCACCATCTCTGGCCCAACTATAACTACTTCGGTAGACTCCAGCCAGCACAATGGAGATCTGACAGGGCCTACCATATAAGGCTTCAAATGGTGCCATCCCTATACTGGCTTGGTAAGAGTTATTGATAACATATTGACACTAAATGGATGACTAAAACACCCCCAAAATTACATCTCTAATGTGTAAACGGCTCTATTAACTACTTATAAAGCATAACACATGCCAAACAAAATGATACTAATAGACACCCATATGAGCCAAAGCCTTCCAAACCGAGGCACGAGCGACACCAACTCTCCCTGAAATTGAGAGCCAAACCCAAGCCAAACCAAATAGAACCAAATGGCAAATTTAATCATACCAAAGGCCAAACCAAACCGAACAACAAATAAAATCTTCAGCCAAAGGGCATGGATTTTACAATCTCACATTATTAAAAAAATTTTGTCATCGAAATTTGCCCAAGTACCTAGAAGAACACTAAAAACACAAACATTCTACATGACGAGAAACAAAGAAAATACATCAACCCAAAGCCGAAACCTCAAACAAGCCAAGATGACTCTTCTACAAATCATCCACCAAATCCTAGGTGGCTTCCTTGACACCTCTACAGCCCCACTGTACCCGAACTAGTTTCACTGCCTTATTGTAAAGCTTCTTTTCTTGACGGTCAAGAATACACAATGCTTTCTCCTTATTTGAAGAGTTCAGCTGAAACTCAATCTCCGTATAACTGATAATATGAGATGGATCTGAATTATACCTCCTTAGCATGAAAATATGGAATAGTGGATGAGCTGCTCATAAATGTGGAGCCAAATCCAACTCATAAGCTACCTCACCAACCCACTTTAAAATAGGAAATTGTCCAATGACCTTATGCTAAGCTTTCCCTTCTTCCTAAATCTCATGTTTCCTTTTGAAGGTGACACCTTAAAGAAAACAAGGGCATTAACCTTAAATTCGAGTTCTTGATGTTTGAAATCAACATAGGACTTCTATAGATCTTGAGCCACTTTCATTCTCTTCCTTATCTGAGCCACAACCTCTTGAAATTGTTGAACCATATCCGGTCCAACTACCGTAGGTTCACTATCCAACAAGATGGTGATTTGCAAGATCTTCTATACAATGCCTCAAATGGTGTCATACTAATTCTTGCCTAGTAACTATTGTTGTAAGAAAACTCTACCAAAGGTAGGTATTCCTCCTGACTACCATCAAAATCTAACATGCACACTCTAAGCAAATCCTCTATAGTCTCAATAGCACATTTAGATTGTCCATCAGTTTGTGGATAAAAAGCAGTACTAAAAGACAATTGACTACCCAATGCTTCATGAAATGCTTCCCAAAATTTGGATGTAAATTTTGAATCACGTTTTCCTAAAAGACAATTGACTACCCAATTGTCCATCATGTTTTCAAATTAGACTCGAGGGATCTCATCGTTGAAGTTTATTAATCCCAGAAGTAAAACACATTTAAATGGCTCACATTAATTGGGGTCTGATAAAACAGCTACTTAACACATCTAGCGATCTGGAAATCATATCAACAGTAAACTATAGCGATAAAAGCTGAGAAGAGTCCTAACAGACAGGTGGTCCAAGCTCCAAGTGTGTTGTCTCATCTACGGCAAGCTCAAACTCTGAAACTTATACCGAAACCCACTACTAAGTAAAATACTAATATCTATATATGATGCATGCTCATAGTGTTTGCTCATATCATCAATACATCGTAATAAAGAACATAATATTAAATAAACTTACAACTAAACATCCAGCACACAAATCGAGAATAATAAAGGAAATAACTAATAAATAAATAAAAAATAAATACACTAAAGACTAAATAGATAAATAATAAATACATGAAAATAATAATACTCTAATCATAAAGTAATAATATAATTATACTATTCAAATACACGGCTAAATGCGAGTAATTATCACAATACCCGTGTGAGTAAACATATAAACAATTAAATAATCATGAATAATAATAATAATATCGTAGTTATCAAATACGAAAGACATAATTAAAGATAAATAAATAATAACATACACACCATGAATAAATAGATAAATAAATAAACAAATAAAATTTAGTAAACATGAATCAGATTAATATTAATAAGTAAATATATCAATAATAATAATAAACTATCACACAAGCATCCATCATATACGACAAACATATAGATAAAATGAAAGAGAGAAATAAATAAATAAATAAAAACACCCATAACATCAAATATACTTAATAATGTGATTATACATCTAAACTAATTTACTGGTTATAAATTTATCGAAATAGGTAGAAAATTTGGTGAAAATGACTCCAACTGGCTCGAGAGAGGCACGAACCAGGCAAACTATAACTAGGTAAAATCTTAACCCGAAGCTAAATTTTTATACTTCTCATCATGCCCCATCTATTTCTCATACCAGTGTTTCTTTTTGGAATATTTTTGAATTCCAATAGTCTTGTTTCTAGTCTAATAGATTCTTTCATCTCTAGAGGCTACCTATCCACTGCATCCAATTTCTTGTATTTTATATTGGCTAGTTTTTGCTTAATAGGTTGGATCAGTCCATAAAAGAATCGGTTAGCTCACATCTTTCCAGTGGGTACTAGACGAGGATTAAATCTCTCTAAAATAGTGAACTTGGCCAAATATTCGTCAACTAACATACCCTTTTGTTCGAAATGTTCAAATTCTAGTTCTCTCATCCTCTTCTCCTCAAGCGGAAAATTCATATCGTCGAACACAAATTTCTCCCAAGCAATGTCTTTACAGTGCTTTCCCTTAGAAATGAACTCTCTTGGTAGAGTCCTACCAAGTCCCTTTGAAAGCACCTGTTGCTATTTGAACCCAAAGCTCTATAGGGCAATCCATACTCTCAAACACTCCCTTGGTAGTAATCAATCATTTGTTTGCCTCTTCCTGGTGTAAATTCCCAACAAACATGCCACCTCCATTGTTCAAAAACTTCTCTACCTACCACACTGGATTTTGCCTATTAAGGAGTAGTTCCTTCTCCAACCTCAAGGGTTCTTAATGGTACAATCTCTCCCCCACTTATAGTTCCACTACCTCCTTGCACAGGTGCACAAAATGAAATAGGAGTCACATCATGGGTCACAGTCATCGGTGGAACTGGTGGTGTACATGTCACAGGATCCTGAGGTGGTGGTGGCGGTTGCTGAAATACTATTGGCATTGGTGTTCGTGGAGATAAGGACTCCTTTCTCCATCCTTCATAGGTCTCTTCTCTGATCTTGCCAACTCAACCCTAATTTCTCTCATCTGTTGCTAAGTGTTATTTTCATTTCCTTCAATTGTTGTTGGGTCACTAACTACATCTCCATCATCCTTGTCATGAAATCATTTATCACAGTTATCCTTGTCATAAATCTTTTATCACAGTCATCCTTGTCATGAAATCTCACTAATCGGAAGCTCGACTTCACCCTGAGGTAGCATGAGTCTGTTCCTAAGTTCTATCATCATGAGGTGGAATCAGTTCATCAGGCACTTGGAGATTCTCTACAAGAACCTCCTCTTCATCAACAACCTGACCAGGAGGTTGGCTAGACCCAGAAGAACCTCCCCTGGACTCAGGACTCTAGGTTGTTTCAAATCTCTAAAAATAGACCTGTGAGTCCTACTCACCATATCTATCAACCTCCTGCTAAGACTATCCCAAACCAAAGATAAGCGCACAACAACAAATGACACAAATAAGAACATACCTGCCAGCGAAAACTAGGGATCACTTCATATACATACATACTCAATGAAATCTTCCATTCCAATCAACCAAGACATAGCTTTGACACCTTCTACAACATCCCTTGCCTGATTCATCATTGAACTGAACCCAAATGTTATATTATTTAATATTGCTTTTAACTCAACTTAATTACATGGAAGACCATGCCCACAAAACCCCTTAAAATCTAAACCTACTTTTTGCCTTAGTTGGAAGACAATCATCGCCCACAACCGCAACAAGCAAAAAAATAATGTAAATAAAAACATTATTCAACATATTATAAATTATTGAAAATATAAGTTTTCAAAACATTAGTTATTACATCATTATAATAAGCCAAGAGTAAAGATATTCAATGACCAAAATAAAATTAAAAGAAGCATCACGACAACAACCCGATGGAAGTATGCATATGTGTGAAAACTTTAGCATCCCCTTGTGTCCACCAGCAACAATCTAGGCACACCACCTACATAAATATTAAAAAGAAAAAAACGTCAATAACAAGTTATGCAACAAGTTACCGGTCTGCAAAATAAAATAACTATAATATCAAACTGGATATGAACTAGAAGTTGATAGTACACCACAAGAAGAATCACACAACACCCAAAGGAAACTACATTGGCGTGCGACCTGCAGCTGATCGGGCAACACCCTTTCTCCTATCCTCTCCAATTCTACCATGCTCCTCTCCTCTGAGCTCTGAAGGCAAGCCAAGCACACCGCAGTGATAACATACACCATACAATACGGTACCTGTAACCCTACACCTCTTTGGGTGTGAGAAGCTCATAGGCGCAAGGGTAAAAATGATGCAAGAAGAAGAGAAAGTAGACTGCTGCATCGATCCCATTGACAATGAAACAACTGGGCTCCTCAATAGGTTGCACCCTTGGACTTACCCTTCAAAGTGTGGACTCACCCAGACAATCTCCAACAATCTCCCCACTCTCAAAATTACTAAAACATAAGATAATAATAGTAGGCTTAGGCAAGGAATAATAATATTAATAGGCCTCCAGAAAGAAGACAACTTGTGATGGTTCTTTTAGTTTTCAAAAACAACTCAAGGGATCTTATATTCGAGGGTTATTAAACATGACGTCTAAATGGCCCAAATTTAGTTAGTTGCGATAAAACCACTACTTAACTGGTCCTACAGTGTAAAACAACCCACCCATCAGATAAGCAAAAAAGAAGAAATGAGTCCTAAACAGACCTTGTCTTTAAGCTCCAAATAATCTTCCAGCGAACTTGAACCACGTTACCTATAAACAAGCCCAACTCAACTTTTAATTCAATGAATATGATGCATGCATGAGAATACATGATCAAAAGAGATAAGATTAATTTAAATCAATTATTATATATATTTTAAAATTATAATAGATAAATAAAAATATGACCTGAATGAATGAAAAAAAATAACAAAACAATAGTGTAAAAATTACCAAAATAGAAGATTTAACCAAATTGTATGTATAAAAGATGAAGATTCTAGATCACATATTAGATGAGAGAAATATTTACTTCAAAGTATAGTTGACATACAGGTACATTGATATGCAACCAATTTTTATGGCAAATTCTGGTGACTACAAACAACAATGTTGGAAAAATTCAGCAAAAGGTGGAAGGATGATAGTAATATATTTGGAATTCAGGGTAGAAAGATGTGTTTATAAGGACACAAATTTTCATAGAAAAATGATAAGACAAGGAAATGAATAGACAATTGATATAGGGAATTGAAGAGGTGTACATGAATATATGTACAATTAATAGACATGACCTACCATGTGAGATGGTTTATTAATGTGATATGACTCATGACATCTTTATGGCTCTAATTAAATTGTACTTACACAAATTTCAAGACTTTTGTAACAGTACAATTCTAAAAAAATCTTTAAATGAGTATGAAGTCAAACTGATCGCATACATAAAGTATAAGACTATCACAAGTGGTGTGATAGCATGCCAAAGGTCATATCAACTTAGGTATTTGATAACATCTTAACACTAAATGCATGGCTAAAACACCCCCCAAAATAACCTCTCTAAAGTGTAAACGGCCCTATTAACTACTTCTAAAATACAACACATGTGAAATAAAACTACACTAGCAGGGCACCCACATGAGCCAAAGCTTTTCAAACTAAGGCATGAGCAACGCCATCTCTCCCTAGAATTGAGAGCCAAAAGCCAAGCCAAACCAAATCGAACCAAAATGCAAATTGAATCAATCCAAAGGCCAAACCAAACCAAACAACAAATAAAATCTTAAGCCAAAAGGCACAAATTTTATAGTCCTAGCCTAATTATGAGAAATCTTTGTTTTCACCTTGACCTAGCATGACTAACTATGAACTTTTCATGACGGGTCAAAGTGCTCATAAGAAGGGAGGACTATGCGCGACTACTTGAATGGAAGGAAGGAAGAAGTTATAAGGATGCAAAGAAGGAAAAGAAGGGAGGAAAGCTTTACAAGAATAAAAGAATTGCATGATCGTGAATACCTATATTGAAGTCATGGGTTGGTGTTGTAGTTGTACATATCTTGTTTGTGTTAAAAAAATGATTTGAAAATGACTAAAAAGGAATAGCAAGGGAAATGAATTTTATGAAAAGAGAATCATAGTCACTACTCTTAATGAGCACAATGATCAATTGAAGAAAATTCGGAGTTAGTGATGCCCTTGCTTGTTTTCTTGATATCCCATTTTGTAAAACCTTAGCCCTGATCCCATTACGGGCTAATAAATCCTTCTGATCCTCACTAGTCTCAAGATTTGATTATGTGGAGAGCATCACTCGCTTCTAGACTTATGATGAGTCAATCTCCTTAGTCCCAGAAGGTTATTGATTGATGTGAACTTGGTTACATATTTGGGGAAGGTATAATTGGTTTTGTGAAAATTTGCTTATCGCTTTTTACTTGTGTGAACATGTGTCCTTCACCATGTGATTGTTGTTATCAAGAATTAGGGTGGACCACTAATATTTTATTTTGCTAGGAACTAGCAAAGATTAAGTTTGTGGGCTTGATACTTTGTAGATAAACGTAACATTTTGATAGTTTTGAGTGTCATTTTCATACCCCAGTGCCATTTCCTTTGTAATTTTGTCTAAAATTTAAAAATGACAAATTATCACAAGTCAAATCAATTATAACTAAATTTGTAGACAATTATGAATGAAGAATAATATTTTGAAGATCTACACAAACCTCGTGTATATTTGCAAAAGGACCAAACTACCTTTTCAGCAATTTAGGATGGACCACTTGTGACACTTCCTTGTATGGTCAGAACTGCATACCTACACACCTGCAAGAACAAAGCTGCAACATACTTTTGATGTACAAAAGGCATCTGCACACTTGTATTTGTTCCCCACCTACCGAGCAAATCAGCCTACTCCACCCAACTCCCCATTTTGAAGCCAAGGGATGGATAACTTGAGGTGTAAGCAAGGAACATACCCAACCACTGTCAATGATTAAAGAGTCACTCACGTGTACTTGTTGGGATTGATGTTACGAGGAAGCTTCCTCCACCTGGTTTGACTTGTTCCTCGTAAGTTTAACAATTTAGGTATCAACAATAACAATAGAACATCAAATCTTCATAGGAACGATCTCTTACTCATCATTATTTCACTTGTTTGATGCGTGCACTTGCATGATGCATTGATAAAGCAACAATAACAATCCTTTATATTTAATGATTGTTAAAAGTTGAAAGAAAATAAGTGGATGTTTTGTTGAAATGAGGACTTAGCAATTGTTGGAAGGTAGTGTAGATGATCTCGTAAGGATAGCTATGAGAGAAACACCTTTGACAGTGGAGAGGAGATAATAATCGCCTATTCTATTCCATTCTGAATTTTCATTGGTGATAAAAAAAACATGTGTAGAAGTTACAAAGAGGTTGAAGGTGTGGATTTAGACATCTCCTTTGAGAGTACATCTCATTCCTCGAGCTAGTGCATGTGTTTCTTGTGCCTTTAATGCATGTATCTCTTGGTGCTTGAATCTACACAACCGGTGGCTCTTCTTTTTCTTGGGCAAATATAACTATCATCACAAAATTTATATACGCACATAGTTTGATAACTACATTAGTAACCATTTATATCCTTGAACAATAATTAATTTAAACACACAATGGCTGAAATAAAGAAATCCAAGCTTATATAAATACGTAATTACGAATTTGTATACTTTTTTTTTGCAATTTTATACTAATCTCAGGTAATTAAAATTTAAATTTTGACTCTAGAGTGCGGACATTA
Organism: Piper betle; assembly: GCA_033002965.1. Lineage (NCBI taxonomy): Eukaryota > Viridiplantae > Streptophyta > Magnoliopsida > Piperales > Piperaceae > Piper > Piper betle. Next base: position 30,892 of record JAURVB010014216.1, on the reverse strand, counting down.
ACTTTAAAACAATAGTCGTTGGAAGAGATTTGAATCAAGATTGGACTGTGCTGGTCGACAGGAGGTAGAAAAGGCCAGAACCACCATGTGCTTGCATGTAGGGCAAAGAAAATTAAAAGTATCATTATTAGCATTGGGGGAAGACAATGAAAAAATGTAGTTTGAAACATTTTTTTTAAAAAACTCAACAGCAGCAGGCAAGGATAATTAGCTGTGTTGTCATGTGCTCGATGAATATATATCTTATCTTGGAAAATGGATAAATCTCATATAAGTATAAGATTTTAAAGAAAACGAATATGATAGCTCTTTGAGATGACAAAGTATGCATTTTTGGACATAAGCTCAATCACGAGTCTCAAGATACTAGTCTAGTGATGTATAGACAATTCAAGGTCAGGCTCATCCATCTATCAGTTAGTATATGAGTTATGAACACATCCATAAAGTAATAACATTATCCCCATCTATTAGCCGGCTTTCTTCATACACTCGTAAAAGAATTTATTTTCAAATAAAAGAACTCAAAAGTAAGAACTAGAGTTCTCAAAATAAATATTTTGCTCAATCTAAGTAAAATAACAAGTTTGTATGCACCTGTTGGGATTTTAACACATAAAATCCCTAAGCTAATTTTTATGCTTTGACAAAGTAACAGATAATGAATACGTAGAGAGTTACAATGAAAACTTCCAAAAATAGGAAGATAAACCACAAATCATCCACTATATCAAATAATGGGCATACAAGTCTTCATGAAGACCACACAATAAACTCTTGGAATACAACTCACTCCAATTGGGAAAGACTCACACTCCAACTGAGAAACTCACAATATCAACTAGACGACACAATCTAATTAGGAATACCCTCAATCTCCAACTAGAAACACTCCAATTGGGAATACTCTCTATTTACAACTAGAGAAGACACTTTTAGTTGTATATACCTTAACAAGCACATACAACTATATATTTATTGGCAAGAAACATACTTGAGATACAGCCAACTTATTTGATATGAAGAGCTAACACCAAATGCTCCTCCTTGAATATTGAAACTCTCACCAATAAGCTTCATCTTTCTTCGTCTCCCACAATTCTTCTCAAATTCCTTTGCACCTCTTGGAGTAACTCCATGTTTGTATGACTTCCCACGTAGTTGTATGCTTTTCTATCTTCATCATATGATGAGGGACTTCAACAATTCTCCCTCCTGAATTATACCGAACACACCAAGATATGTTTTAACATCATTCATATTAGGAAGAGATACAACTCTTTCAAATCTCCCCTTTTGAGCCAATGTGGAAACTCCTTGAAAAATTGTCCACACTACACCAATTTTTGAACATCCATTGAACTTGATCTGCCTTTGTTGACTGCCTACCAACAGCTATCACATGAGGGAAATTATCTCAACACATTTCCCCTCCCAATTCATGTGCAATGCTCTCTAGCTCCGTGATTAGAATTCTTCATCTCCCCCATCCTCTTGGGGAAAGTATTACGAGCTTATTTCTTTTCATTAAGTACCATTTCTCTTCAGACATCTTCACTAACTCATTGATTTGGGTTTTGGAGAAGGCCTCATTTTCATCTTCCACCTTGACAGCAACCTCTCTTCTAGTATGAGTATTATCACCTTGACAGCAACCTCTTTTCTAGTTATGAGTATTATCACTTCCTAAAATCATACTGCATAATTCCATTTCTACTTTAATATGGCCAACTCGTTGATGTCATATTTGCTTGGTATAACCGTCAAGAGTACTTCCACTCTTCAAATATCGAATTATTGTCCTATATAAGCGGCTATATCTGTTTCCTTTTCCAATGATAAGTGCTCCCTTTGAAAATTTTTATACTCTTCTAGCAAAATGAGATCTATATCTAATTCATCTAATTTGCTTAAAGACAACAGATTTGTTGTCAAGCTTGGAATATATCTCACATTCTTCAAAATCAATTTGTGACCTAAACTAGTCGCCACATGCATATCTCCTATGCTAGCAAAATGGGATTTATCACCATTTCCTTTCTTCTCCATTTGCATTTTTTTTTATTTATATGTTGTTAAGAGCTCTAGACGTGATGCTGCATGAAAGCAAGCTCCAGTGTAAAGACTGTGAAAAATAATAATAATAATAATAATATATTTGAACGCGGTCCCAGAAGGACCGAACGTGTTATATTCTCTATCCGGTCCCGGTTAATTATTATATTTTATTATTTACCCGGTTATCCGATTAAATGAAATACGGGTGTTTCCACATACCCTAGCCGTCATTTTTATTTTATGAAGAACGTTCTCCACCCTAGCCTTCATACACATTTTCTTCTCCTCTTCCTTACCGGTGTGGCTTTTTCCTTGCTTGGGTATCCTTCCTATCTCCCTCTTTTAATTTTCTTGCATGCATATTTTTAATTGATAGTAAGCTTGTTAAACATGGGAATTAATGTTGTACATCAACAAGAAAAGAACTAAACTAAATGGTATACAACTGAAATTCCACCATGGCTGACGAATTTGAAATGTTGGCAAATTGGGCGACTGTAAACAAGAATTTCAAGGCAGCCCTCACAAGCCCGACGACCCCTTTGGTTGCTAGGTGGAAGGGATGGCTTGCCGTGTCCTTGGTTTCCAGTGGGTGGTGGAATTGCAACTGTGAGTGGGAGGAGTTGCAAGGGTGACGAAAGTGGCGACATTCTGCTGCAACAAACGTTGTCATGGCAGTTTCAGATGGTAGACACTTAGCCTTGACGTTGGGTTGTCGTGCGAGGAGAAGGGAAGAGTTCCTGGCGGTGCTGCTGGCTAGACGGAGGTCGCCTTGCATCCCCGGTGGTGCTGCTGGCCAGAAGATGCGTTCCTTGGAGCAGCGAAGTGTTGCCTTGGGTAGCTGCTGTAAAACATGGACTTTAGTCTTCCAATTGGTTGCTGGAGAAGGTTGAAGTTGATGGAGGACGTGAATCTGGTTTTGAGTGCCAAGATAAGGCTGGGAGAAGAAGGACGAACCTGTTTTTGGAGAAGAGAAGAATGGCGACAGGAAGAAGAAGGAGAAGGGTGGCAAACTTGTAAATATGGGTTGAATCGATACCGACTCGAGTTAAAAAATAATACTAACGCGTAGTAAATCTTTAAAAATAATTATTTTTAATGGGTTATGGGTAAAGTTACTGAACTAATTAATTATTGGATGAAATCGACATGGACATAAGTAATAAAAATACAGTAATGATAAACGGTCCATAATTAATCGGCATAATACAAGCGATTAAATTAAATCGGATGGTTATAAGTAATTAATAAAATAAAGATTTTAGCTTTACCATATTAAATTTAATATTAGGTAAATAAAGTGATTATTTTAATAACGAGCTAGTAATATAGAAAATGGGTTATTAAACTATAATCGGGTAAAAAAATCACAAGCGTCGAACCTAAATAGCATAATAAAAATAAATAAAGTTCGAAACTTTATTAAGTTGAATAATTTAAAATAATTGTATTAGTAGTATCTTTGAATTAGAATAATGCAAATTAATTTAGTTAATTTAATCGAACGACTTAATTAATTAAATTACTATTAATAATGATAGCGACTAAAAATTATAACCGTAAACTAAATCATCAAGATCGTGGTTAAGTAATTATCATCTCAAAGGAAAATATACTAATAATAGTAATTAAATATTTGTTATCAGTTAATAATTATTTTATCAATTGTTAAGTATTAATTATGATTTGGATAATTAATTTAAAATGTAAAGTAGGGCTTAAATGATTATGTCACATGAATAATTAATTATCTCACTAGATTTGTTGACAATTTAATATTTAATATTTTTGAAAATGATATATATATTAGACATTTAGTTGCATGCATTTCTACTTGAATAAAATTATACTTATGTATAATTTTATGTTCTCGTTCAGATTAGGATTGTTGGTCACAGCTGCGAGTTCACTTACAAACTATCCAGGTCCGTATAATCATTTGAAATGTTGTATTTTCCCTAGTTGGCAGCCTTGGTTGGCTGAGGCTAGATTTGACCACCATGCACCGAGTGCAATCGGGGTCAAAGAATTGACTCAGTCCGACACGTGGCCGCACCTTTAAAATTACTATGTGGGAGTCTTGGTCGACTTGAGTATTTGACCACCATGCGCTGGAACGCAACTGGGGTTGACTCAATTCGGCAGGGCAGCACCCCCTGAAAGATTGAATACCTGCCCCCATGCCGAAAGGGGTGACAAGGCGCAGTGGCGCAAGTAGGCTCATTATGCACTTGTGATACCGAGAGGGTGAGTCAATGGCAAATATCAGTAACTACAGGCTGCGGGCCACGTAGCGTGTGTGTGCATACATGGGATGGTAACTGGATGGGGTGGCTACCCCTACCAGCATAATTGGAGCTCGACATAGGCTCATAATTAGTAAAAGACTTGTGAAATGATAATAGGGAATTATATTGATTTGTTTTATTTAATTATGTGGCTAAATATTTTTATCAATAACACAGAATTGCCTCCATAGGTGAACAGCTTTGGACTGAAGAATAAAAGTGATCCAAGTTTGGTGAATTGATAATAAAATTGGACTTCCTTATTATTCTCTCGTGTTATAATTGTGGCTATGGGAAACGGTCCGAGACTGTGGGATAGTTATTTTATATTTTAGAGAACATGCTTTTTTTATGATTTATATGATTTATATATTGCCAGACTTAATTGTTGTATTAATATTCATGTTCTGGGATATTATTGTTACATCTATTACATATTTTTAAGTAACATCGGGCCGGTTCAGGCAGGTCATTACATCCAGAGTCCACAATCCAACTTGAGCTATCCATCTTATTGAAGCACTCATCACTATAAGAAGCAATGACTACTAAGTCATTTCCATAATCAATAAGATTGACATCTTTCTCTTCTTCTCCATCTTGGTCCCTCCCCTTGACATTTTGCATATCCTTTTTGAATTTTCTGCAATACTGTTTTATGTGACCAACCTTGTCACAATAAAAGCACCTTAAGATCTTTCTTCCAGTGTTTGGCTGCTTGAATCTACTCTTGTTCACCTCAAAAACTAAGGCTTGTTCCCTTGACGATGAAGCTAGTTCTACTGATTATCTTCTTAGCTCCTATAAAAAGAGTGATGCCATAACATAATCTAAGTCAACTTTTGAAACATGACTTAAACTCATAATTCCAACGAGTCCGACATCGAACATAGAATTAAGGTACTTTGTTTGTAAAACCGCTCCTTTGGGTTAGGGTTTACCCATTTGTTGCCTTGTCCGGTTCGGGTCAGTGTTGAGTTGATTCAAGTCAGTTCAGCTTTCAGGCCATGAGTATGAAACCCAGATGACCGTATAAGCATGTTCTAGAGGATGAGTATGCCCGATATGCAAATGATAGCTTTAGGTATACTTCAAAGCATGAGTTATCAATGTATACAAGATGTTACGACTTGCCCAATCCGAGGCACGAGCCAAGTGTTACTATATGAAACTAAGTGTCTCATAAATTAATTTTTTATTAATTTTCAAGATTTTTAATAAACTGATGACATAAAATTTAATATAATAAATGTTCGAAATAATCTAAGCCCCATGAACCAGAACCAAAACCCACTATCATGCAAACAATCTAGAAGTATAATAACAAATAAGAAAAATCAAAAATATAATCACAGAGTCCTCCAGCTGTCCCGACTTTACTCATCCTTCCATGCTCACACCTACGGATGCAATTCCGCGTTAGTGATAAAAATATTAAGTCATATAATTACAAGAAACAAGTTAATATATTCCACAATATCTGAATTTGAATCTTTTAGTGATTATGAGCCTATGCGCAGCTATTATTATGCCAGGGATCCATCTACAATCCCATGTATGCGCACACACGCTTGTGGCCCACAGCCTGTAGCTATTGATATTTCCATTGACTCACCCCCTCGGTATCAGAAGTGCATAATGAGCTGTCTTGTGCCACTACGCCCTGTCATCCCTTTTGGCATGGGGGCACGGATTTAATCTTTCAAGAAGTTTAAGGGTGTTGCCCCGTGTCGGAGTGAGTCAATTCTTTGGCCTTGGTTGCGCTCGGTGCATGGTGATTAAATGTGAGTTTAGGCCGACTAAGAGTCCAAAATAAGAATATATAATATTTCAAGTAATTATACAGACCTAGAATTGTGATGAGGCACCTGCAACTATGACACATGATCCTAATATGAATGAAACTTCCCTAAAGTCTTTCCTTTGTGAGCCAAATACGCTCACAAACTATCAACATGATGTTTTATTTAACATCAAAAGAATTATCCTTTACATAGAAGAATATATGTGGAATTTAAGAAGTCTCTACATTAAACTTTTATAGAGAAGAATGTAATCACACATAACTATATTAACTACTTTGTGTGATAACGAAAAGTTAAAAAAATTGACTATTTATTTAATGTGAATGGGTGTCAACCCGCACTCACAACTCCAAATCCCAAAAATTCAATAAATAAAACTTATTTAAAACTATCCATAAATATCATCGTACCAGTATGCTAAAGGTAATAATTGATAATTTATGATATTGATTCTCAAGAATTAATTTAATTAAATAATATTTAAGATTCGGTCTAAAATTTATAAATTTCTAAATAAAATAATCTAATTATTTTCAGGGTATTACAATCTCCCCATCTCGGGAATTTTTGTCGTCGAAAATATAATAGGGATTTCTTTATTATCTTATCTTAGGCATTTTTCCTTTATGAGTTGGTATACTTGTATCTAGCTCTATAGAAATTACGTTTAAATATATTCACATTTTCTTTAACAAATTCATTTTAGATAAATCACGATTTACAATTTTTTTCATTTAAGCATTGCCACTCATATGCATAGTTAAAGTAGGGTGCACTATCCCATGACATTGTCATCCATATCGTACAGGTGTCTCATACCACCCTTACTACCTAGATAACACCTTCGATTGTAAAGGCATTCCATATACGCTCATTGGTTAAAAGTCACGTGCACCTAGCATGACATAAGTAGCATACCCATAATTACTTATCGTCTAAAATAATAAAAATTAATTCTATAAAAGAATGAACAATGCTTATATATATAAGAAAAATTACCCTTGGGACAGGGGACTCTTAGACTTTAAAAGGTAAGGATTGATTTACATGGTTCCGTGGGAAACACAGCTTTAATACCACATGTAACGACCCACCCGTTTTGTAGGCATGAGCCAAGTGTTACTATATGAAATTAAGTGTCTCATAAATTAATTTTATATTAATTTTCAAGATTTTAAATAAACCGATGACATCAAAGTTAATATAATAAATGCTCAAAATAATCTAAGCCCCATGAACCGAACCGAAATCCCACTGCCATGTAAACAATCTAGAAGTATAATAACAAATAAGAAAAATAAAAAATTTAATCATGGAGTCCTCCAGTTGTCCAGACTTTACTCATCCTTCCATGCTCATACCTGCAGAGGCAATTCCGCATAAGTGATAAAAACATTAAGTCATATAATTACAAGAAACAAGTTAATATATTCCACAACATCTGAATTTGAATCTTTTAATGATTATGAGCTTATGCCGAGCTCTTATTATCCAGGGCGGGTGGCCGTCCATCCAGCTAGAATCCCATGTATGCGCACACACTCTACTTGGCCCTTGGCATGTAGTTACCGATATTTGCTATTGACTCGCCCTCTAGTATCAAAAGTGCATAATGAGCCGTCTTGCGCCACTGCACCCTGTCACCCCCTTCGGCATGAGGTTAGGTATTTAATTTTTCAAGAAGTTTAAACGTGATGCCCTTTGTCGGAGTGAGTAAATCTTTGACCCTGGTTGCACTTGGCGCATGATGGTCGAATGTGGGATCATGCCAACCAAGACTCCAAAATAAGAATATATAACATTTTGAGTAATTATACAGACTTGTAATTGTGATGAGGCACCCATAACTATGACACACGATCCTAATATGAATGAAACTTCCCTAAAGTCTTTCCTTTGTGAGCAAAATGTGCTCACAAACTATCAACATGATGTTTTATTTAACATCAAAAGAAATCTCTTTTATAATGAAGAATATGTGTGGAATTTAAGAAGTCTCTACATTAAACTTTTATAGAGAATAATGTAATCATACATAACTATATTAAATATTTGTGTGATAACAAAAGTTTAAAAAACTAACTATTTAGTTAATGCAAATGGGTGTCAACTCACACTCACAACTCCAAATCCCAAAAATTAAATAGATAAATTTTATTTAAAACCATCCATAAATATCATCGTACCAGTATGCTAAAGGTAATAATTGATAATTTATGATATTGATTCTCAAGCATTAATTTAATTAAATAATATTTAAGAATCATTCTAAGATTTGTAAAACTCTAAATAAAATAACCTAATCATATTTATGGTTTTACACGTGAGGTGTTTATGTTATATCAGGGTTTTAGGGCTAGATCTAGGTCGTTACAATGTTTAGTGTCCTTTTGGGCATTTTTAGGGTACCACTTTTACATGTATCATAAAGATTTTGGACAACTAGATTGCCCCTATCAGCCCAGTTTGATTTTAGTCTTTGATCTTCTTCCGATCAAGTTCAAGGTTTTGAGATCTATTTAGCTTTCTTAGCTCTATTGCCATTCATTGAGTCACTTTTAGGCTTGCACGTTAAATTCAAATTTTGTCAGTCTAGATCCGAACTTTCCATCCATATATATATTGTATATACCCTATATGGATCCCACTAGACTCATGAGTTGTTAGGCATTCACATCGTGCAATGTGGCAAGATCTGGTTTGGCCACATCTGTCCTAGCTTTTCACCCACTTATTTTTAATGATTTCTCCCACATTTTTTAAAGATATTCACTATTAGCGTCCCTACCACTTTAGGCCACCGCCGGCGAGTCTTTGCCTACCTCCAGCCAGTAGCATGGAACAACCATGACCTCCTCGCGGCTGGCCATCAACCAGTAGCCATCACCACCACCACCATCATCTTTAAAATAGAAAGAACAAAATATTGATACTTTCCCTACCATATAGGCCACACTTATTGAACCTTCTGGATATGCCTTGCTTGACACCTATCTCTTTATATATTAAGTAAGTATTTCAAAATGATACATCCATGTATAATGAGGCAGCCCATAGATACTCCATTACATAAAAAACTCGGCAACAAGGTTTTTTCTAAGTTCCCCAATATTATTGAAATGCCCTTGTCTAACTGCTCACACTGTTGAGCAGCCAACGATGTAGATGTGATGATCCTAAAAAATGACACAATTCTGCTATGGCATTCCATAGAAGGTTAGGACTTAGATCACGAAAAGCAACGGGCATAATCCTATATAAGAACATGTTTTAGTCATGACTTTTAAATCCACTTATAGTGTAATCTTTATCTACACAATTAAAAATATTTTAAGTATAACCGTCAGTTTATTTTAATGTCATATTCCATCGGCACACCAATTCTACTTGTTGCCTAGGAATTCAGTGAGTTGCTTAGGCATCAACAGGCGGTTCCATTGTCTACCAACTCCAATTTAGGTCAATTACAATTCAAAGCAATGCCTTTACAACTTCTAACTGCATGTTGATCCTTTTTCCATTTTACACCCATCAACATGTAAAATAAGTTATCAAATAATTTTTTCTCCACATGAATAATATCAATATTATGACACTCTAACAACGAGATCCAATATGGCAATTCCTCAAAAATACACCTCTGCCGATTATGATATCCTCCAAGAGTAGGAAGCCTCATTTTTCATATAAGGTTCATATTCAACGTCCGGCAAGAAATCCACTCTTGCTTTGATCTACTCACTTGTTAATATTGGTAGTGGCCCATCCATTTCAACTTATTTTTTAAGAACTAATGTCTTTGTCATGCATAGGGGTGATCAAGGTGTAATTCGGCCCATAGAATGGATTGAATATTGATGTTAAAATTAGGAAAGTAATTTGTTGGATTACAAGCATACAAACTTTATAGAAGTAGATCTCAACTATCAAAAGGCTTAAGGTAACCATACAGGTTACAATGCATGTTGATCAAACTACCACAAGAAGGCCCTTGCTCTTAAGGCTCATATTATGAGCACTCTGAGTCAAAAGAGAGGTAGCACCTCCCTTGCAACTAAGAGGGTGACCTTCCAGATGTAACGGTCACTTCAAGCTACACGAAGGTAACACCTTCATTGTAGCTAAGAGGTTGAGCTTTTCATAATGTGGATGTATAATCCGGTTCTTATACTTAGTTTCAACTTTTGAGTTGGTTAACTTATTCTTAAATGTGCTGATCTTGCAATAATTAACACTAAGTCATGGTTACTTGTTTCACATACCACGAAAAAGAAATTAAATACACAGATGCATCATCGCATGCTAAGGCGTGAAATCCTAATACTCAGTATCCAAGTGGACCATTAAAGCGGTATGAACCGCAAGCTCCTTTGGTCCACGTTCCTTTATCACCTATACACATATCTGTAACCAAATACATCTTATATACCTTTATCACCTATACACACATCTGTAACCAGATACATCTTATATACCTTAATTTCTCCTCGTAATGTTCTTAGACTTTGAGGCTTACACACCCTACAGACAATTGTTAGAATGCCCCAAAGTTAACACCTTGTATAACAATAATAATAATATAGTAATAAATCATAGATCACATGTAGCATATCTAGTACACTAACATAAGTTGTAGGCCACCCACACATCATACATACATCATGTAACCCTAAGTTCCCAAAATACACAAGTCCAAAAATCCCGAAATACATAAGTCATACAGCCAAAATGGATTGATCCCATGCAAAACTCAGCACCACACAAACACATGGTACCATCCCTTGTCATGAGCCTATCGATCCATCCACATCCACTAGCCACAAATATGAGTACACAACTACACACACACACGCAGTATATATATATATATATATATGGAAAATCGTCATTAATCAAACAAGTTTGATTACTGATCCGAAAATAACTACCGATAAAACAATATTGGCCAATAACTATGTAAATACTCACGAGAAATCATAAAACTTTTAAATTACATCACAAGGGAGCTTATGCTAACCTGGCTGAACATCATAATAATGTTGGATCAAATCAACGACTTTATATTTACATACATACATATTTATGCCTATGCCCTCACATCCTCCGTATATCATTTGTCACAAAATTCAATTGACATGAAAAAATGATCATGCCATGATTTTTGAAAATGCGCAGTATTCATAGTACCAGACTTACATTGCACTACTTTATGGTGTAAAAGAATACTAGTGTAATTCATACATATCCATTCCACTCACTCTCATATTTTAGAAAAATCATAAACATTAGCGTATAATTATATAGTAGGCTTAGGTAAGGGCTTATATCATAGGTTTTCTGTATTTTCCAGTTAGAAAACCATCAATAAATCTCATCCATAAAATTTTATTAAACTACTAAAAAATTATGCTAAATGGCTTGGCATTAGAGGGATCCATATAAAATGTCATCAAGGCTGTCCAACATCTAAAACTCAGCGAAAACCTCATTAATAGAGCCAATCAAAAAAGATGCAGAAAAGTCTTACAAACTAGGATGAGTCGAGCTCCTCGTTGTAACTCGGGGAGCTCACTTCTCTTACCCTTACATCACAATCGGATCGCATCAGCACGAAAAATAAGGCAACATTTGCACACATTCAAGACTCATAAAAAACCTACTTAACGTAATTATCTTACTCAGTGGAGTTATAAACCTCATTATATAGCCTTAGTTAAGTTTTAGTGTTGCAAATACCCTTAGTGAAAAGTCACATACCTAGGGTTTTATCAAATGAACATAACCAGACAATTTTAAGGACGGCCCAAACAATGTCTAAATAAGCTCAAATTTGAACCAGTGTAACCTAACACTCTAAGGGTTTTGTATAAAAATGACCAAGTGCTGGATCATGGTCCAATATGAGGAATGGGGCCCACTTAGGTAGGGCTAACATACTGCGAGCAGTGTTCCTTGGTCATGGATTAATTTTACTAAGTGTCATCGTGTGGTTGGAGACTCCAAATGGGCCTGGTTATGTGGCTAGGGCTATTCAACATCGTTGGCTTGGATCCTGTCAAATTGCTAGTCTAATTTCCAATGATTTGGGCCTGAGTGGACTCGGGAAGCATGGGCATTGGCAAGATCATTTTTGGAGTAGGGTGGGCCTATTGAGCTTGGAAAAATTCTAACATAAGATCCACTGAGTCAAATACTCAAATTTTAATATGGTATTATAGGCACACAACCTAAGATGTGGAGACATTTTATGCAAGTTCATCACCATTTAACTAGGTGTTTAGATTTTACATTAGGAGTTAGAGAACTAAGGTTTCACCCTAAATTCCTATGCGCTTTGAAATACTGATTAAAATAACCATCTAAATGATTTTTAATTAACGTAAAAATTTTTGTGTTTTTAGAAGACAACTAATGAGTCCATACATAATTTTTACAGATTTTATTGACCACATTTACTTAGCTCACCATGGATTACAATCTAAGAGCATGGCAAGGGACACAAACATGACTTAAAAACTTGCCAAACAGTTAGGAATTTTGTTCATGCCCTTAAAGTGATTATTTTGGTGTGATAAATTTATAGGAGCAATCCCACACAAACTTCTAAAACATGTATGAGATAGACATCATCAGCAACCTACTTCAAGGTCTAAAAATTGGGGAAATGTGCACCCAGGTCATAAGGACAAAGCTCCCACCTATTTGCCAATTTTGGCACCTCTACTAGATCATACAAGCCATATCACACAAAAATATTAAGCATCAAAGTTGTACATCTGGATGTCATGAACACAAAAAAGCAAACGTCACGCAAAACAACCATCTAGAACATGACTCATGAATTTTCTACTTGATTTATGCAGAACAGTAATCACCAAGCATTTAAAAATATATAAAAATTAATTTAAACATGAAATAATTATGAAACCAGCACCTATTTACTCCTAACTCAACCATCTACAAGTGAAAAATCGTATAGAAATGTAAAACATGCAGAAACATAGGCACATTTAACACCAAACACACACAACAAGCAAGGAGGGGAGGAGGGCTTACCTCCAGCAAACCAATGGGAGGTTTCTAAGGGCTTCCCACCACAATACCTACAACCCTAAGCCTTGTCTAGGCTTGCAAAGCTTGAAGGGAGCTAGAAGAGGACAAGGAAGGAAGAGAAGTGACCAAGGAGATGGAGGAGGGCTAGAAGAGATAAGGAAATGAGTGAAAAAGGGGAAGGAAAGAAAACGAGAAAATTCTTAACCACCAAGGCATGACTTCATGATGTCACAGGTAAGGTGCCACACCTACAGAAGTATAGGGCTTGTACTTAATGTATATGAACTATGGGTTGCCAAAAAACTCATAAACTTAAGATTTTCACCCTAAAGTGGTCATGACAACTTTGAGAACCGTATTGCAGGTCCCACAAGGGCTAGGATGGTTTGAAAATAGTTCCAAACACATGGCAAGCAACAAAAACAAGCACGGGACATGATCCTAATATCTAACAAAACTCGACTCAATTGAAAACCGAAAATAAGAGCCGAGGTGGTGTAGTATCAAACTGACGGTGCCAAGCACCGGTGGAGACTAAGGTCGTGGCTCGCACATACCACACCGTACATACGTACATGGCAAAAGGGTTGGCCAAGCAACTCGATCTAGGTCAAGACAAAACTAAACTAAAATTGTCGAGTGAAAAGCCCAGGTTTTACAAAGGAGGAACATGACATTGGTGACAATCAAATCATGAGGGTTTGTCTGAGCATTGAAGACAAAATGATTTAGTTTATTCCAAACAGATAGGGTAAGCAAGCGTACAATGGGTGCTCCATCTAAACAAAATTCCATAAGCTATGAAATCATTAATTATCCTTAATAAAGTTGCACACATTTGAAAATTTTGTCTTAAAGAAACATCTCATGTCTCAACTCCATTAGCCCATAGCACTTTTAAGTCATCTATGAGCGGACTAAGATATAAGTCAATATTTTAACTAGAACCATGTCTCTTAGGAATGAGCAAAGATAAGAACATAAATGTGTGTGCCATGCCCATCCTTGGAAGCAAATTATACACTATGAGAAGGGCTGGCCAAATTGTATACGACTTTGAGGAATAGACAAATAGAATAAAACCATTTTTGTACATTCCGAATTGGACATTGCTTGCATTTGAAGCAAACGAAGAGCGGCACTTCTTAAAATGTTTCCAAAAATCGGTATGTGTAGGTTGATTCACTACCCCCAGTGCCCTCGATTTTTTGCATGCCAAGATGTCAACACCTCTCTTCTGATTACTATCTTCATTTGCTGATAAATTATATTTTGGGATCTTTTAGTGTAGACACTCTTAAGTGTAATATCTTCTTATAACACATACACTCTTTTTGACATGCATGCATTTTGGTTACCCTCATTCCTAGCTTATTCATCAATTTCTTTGAGTAATAATAAGAACCTGGTAATTTATTCTCACTTGTTGTAAACTTTTAATAGCAGACACAAACTCATCAAATGTTGTTTGAGGAACATTATGACTTGTTTTTATAAATAATAATGTTGTCGTCATGTACAGAGATGCAAAATTACAATCCGAGTACAGTTTTTGATCTTCTTGTATCAATAGATCATAAAATGCTCTTGTATCCTTATTAGGTTCTTCATCTACAAAGTCATGATCATAAGAAGATGGGGGCGGATCTTCAAAATGTGGACCACAAACATCATATACAACCCCTCTAAAGGTTTAATTATCCCCCATCACGCTTCAACTTGAGCTTCGATAATCATAACCAGATACAGACATTGAACCATCACCACGAGCCACCCACATATAAAAAGTAGATATAAACACATTATAATATAAATGTTTTTTCGCATAATGCCATTTTAAACTAAATTAATTGGCACAAATATTACATGGACAAGAAATTTGCAAATTGTTATCAATTTTGGTATGGAAGAAGGCAAATTCAAGAAACACCTCAAGCCCTTATTGAACTATGGATTGAGAATTCCTCAAGTCATTCTAGATTGTAGTACTCTCTTGACTAAGACTAGTATTAGAATATGACTTGTAGCGCGCATTTTAAATGTCTAAATTCAATTAAACGACCATAAAATTTGGACTAAAATTAAACCAGTAAACATTCTTATTAGTAAAAGTCATTGGATAAGATTTGATCACTGCATGACATACTATATGATAATGTGATTCTCCCAATGATGAAGTGCTGTACCAAACACTCACTAATCACTATATGTACGCCACCTATGAACCTCCCTTCAAGCTGCATGCCATACACAACCCTAAATTCTAATGATCGAGTTTGTTAATGTCATTTCGATCCTGGCCTTCTCCATGGCCATATACGTCTTCCTCCACTAGATCACTTCCCACATGACCCGCCACAAACTACCTTCGGGCCCAACCGGATGGCCGATCATCGGCAACCTCCACCTTCTCACTGGGCCAGACCTCCCCCACATAGTCTTCTCCAAGCTCGCCGACCGGCATGGACCCATCATGCACCTCTGTGCTGGCTCCAAGCACATACTATGTAATCAGCAGCCCGGAGGCAGCCAGGGAGTGCCTCACTGTCCATGACCAGACCTTCGCATCCCGGCCCACTATAGCCGCCGCTCGGGTACTAGGCTTCGGCTTCAACATCATACCATTTTCTCCCTACGGACCCTACTGGCAGGAAGCCCAAAAGCTGGCATCCTTCCATCTGCTCTCCTCCCGTCCGCTCCTGGTCCATGCCGACGTCCGGGATGAGGCTACCCAAAGCCTCATCGCGGGAATCGGTGATGCCTGCTCGGCTCTTTGGGTGTTGGGTTGTCCATCCTTTATAAATACGTGAATTTACAACCCTGTTTAGGATAAAAATTAAAATTTTCCAGATTTGGTTAGTTGAAAGGAATAAAAGCAACGTATGACGCTTTTCTTCTTTTAGCTTTTGGTTTTTGGATTTTAGAGAAAAACTGCTGCTGCAAAGGGAGAAAGAAAATTGTGTGGATTGAAGAAACGTGAATGTTTTGTTAAGATCGGTTTACAATTGTCAATGGTAACTTCGGCAAGTTCTTAATTTGTAATATTCTTCCTTTATTATCTTATACGACTTTATACCAATTTTATAAAAAGTATAGTAAATTGGTATTGGGGAGTTTGTTTTCCTGTGAATCTTTTCTGTATCAAAGTTGTAATATAGTGAATTTAATCTAGCCGTTTGCCCTGTGGTTTTTTCCCAAATTTTGGATTTTTCACGTAAAATTATTATGTATTTTCTCTCTATTTACTTGGTACTTCTCATCTTTATGTGTTGAAATAAGGATTTGTATTTGGTTTGTTTGGTTAATGCCAACATTGGGGTCATCGGAATAAGAATTTGGGATCATCTAATGGACATGATGATGAACCTTGTGCTGGGAACGATTGGGAAAAGGCGTTTCGACTTCGCCGGGTCGGCGGAAAGGTGGGAGATGCTGGGGGTGGGAGATGTGTTTCCGTGGCTCAAGTGGCCGGACGTGGGTGGGAAAGAGAGGGTGATGAAGGAGGTGGCGGCTAAGATCCGGGCCATGACCAAAAAGTGGGAGAGGAGGAGGATGGGGAAGGTGGAGGAGGAGGATATGGACTTCATCGACGTTATTATATCAACTGTGGACGAGAAGAAGTTGAGTTCCCCTTCGGCGTCCGGGCAACTGGACAACGATCTTGTCATAGTTGGCCTTCTTCAGGTGAGTCCAAAGCCCCATTCTCCAATTCTAAAATTTCAATATCAAAGGTATTATTTTTTAAGGTCTACGTACATGATATAAAACAGTATACACAATATCATCGCACTACTCAGAAATAAAAATAAACACAATTAAGTAATTAGGTTAGTTGGGATAAAATTAGCCGACATTATAAACTCTGTGTTTTCCTCAAGTTCAAAGCTTAAAAATTGATCCACGTATCTACATAAAAAGTCGAAATTAATGTGAAATGAGGATTTTTAAATTAGAAAATATGGTTTGTGGAACTTGAATTAGGAAATATCATTGTTTTGAGTCTAATGTTATGGTTCTATAATAAGCGCGAGCTATAAACCAAAAAGTTATTCCTAAAATGATTTAGCAAAAAGCGTGAGCTATAAAAATCTTGGCATTCATGCTTATCAATAGAGAAATCTTTTTTGAACAAAACAAAACAGAGAAAGCAATTTTAGGTAGATTATATTATAAGTCTCATAAAAAATGGGCATGACTAAAGCTTTTAGTTCAGCCGAGAATTCCGTGGCCGATAGGAAAGTATGAAAATTCACATTTATTAAATTACTTTAAATTTTTATCATATTTTAAGGATCTTTCTTGATGAATAATTGCCAAAATCTGTTGGTGGCAATGACAACTCTGGAATATCTCGCACCAGCGCAAGCAAGGAGAAGATGACATGCTGCTTGCTGATCCTCTCATAGATGAAAATTATGATAAGCAATATCCACTAGTCTTTTTTCGCCGGTTATCATACAATAATTAGTCGGCGTTGATTTTATAAATGGATAACCAGAAAGGAAAAATAAAAGGTTTTTGACCTTAAGTACGAGCCACCTTTAGTGGGTAGTCAATTATTCTCGCATGCTGACTATGTGGTGGATTAGTCTAGTAGATATTTAATTGACATTATCTATGTTTGTAGTCTTTCACCCTTTTTTCCAAGTTAGTGATTTTCTTCAAGAAAGTTGACCATACATGTACCAAAATAAAATAGAAATCGACTCAATCGGTAGATTTAAGCAAATGAATGGATGCCATGCCAAGATACAAGAGCTGACATTGGAAAAAATAAAATAAAAACTGTTGGCTAACTGTTACTTTTCTTCTTGTAAATACTGTTCTAGTCGACCATATTTGGCACATTTGACACTACAACGGTGACACTGGAATGGGCACTGTCCGAGCTTCTCAACAACCAAGGAGCCCTAAAAAAACTTTAACAAGAAATTGATTC
Organism: Piper betle; assembly: GCA_033002965.1. NCBI lineage: Eukaryota > Viridiplantae > Streptophyta > Magnoliopsida > Piperales > Piperaceae > Piper > Piper betle. Next base: position 12,749 of record JAURVB010014216.1, on the reverse strand, counting down.
AACGATTGGATTGCAAAGAAAGGTGGAAGAAACAGACACCAAAGACCTCCCCTATCTACAAGCCGTAGTGAAAGAAACTCTGCGTCTCCATCCGCCCGGCCCAGTTCTGGTCCCACATAAAAAACCGAGGACTGCACCGTGATGGGGTACTACATCCCCGTGGTGGACCAGACCGCTCGAATTTGAGCCTGAGAGGTTAGTGGGCCCGCATGGGGGGCCTGCAGAAGTGGACCTGTTGGGCCGGCACTTCCATTCGATACCCTTCGGGGCAGGGAGAAGGGCATGCCCGGGGACGGCCCTTGCCCTTCATATCCTTCACCTCACCATTGCTCGATTGCTCAACGCCTTTGAATGGAAGCTCCCTGCCGGGGCTTTGGCCGTCGACATGCGCGAAGGGCCGGGCCTCTCCTCGCCCAAGGCGGTGCCTCTGGTCGTTGAGCGTGCTCCGAGGGAATTTCTTGTATTGTATTCTTAGATGACAAATTAATGTTTCTCTTTAAGTTATGTCCGACTAGATGCGCTATGGACGATGGTAATCTTCACTTTTGCTTCTGAAAGAACAGCCATGGCACCGTCGGTGCCGTCGTCACTTCCACATACACTATTAAAAATGAAGATAATTGCAACACCACAACTTTTTTGCCCACCAAAAATTTCCTTCCAAACCCATTTTTTCGAAACATTTTTTTTCCAAACTTGCTATCGAAAAAATGGAGAGATTATTGAATTGAAGTCTCCTGAGTCGCGCTGAGATTTCGGTAATAATGTTCAATCGAGTAACAATAAATGCTTTTTGGACCTAAGTTCAATCGAGTCTCGACTCGCTAATATTGTTATGAATTAGTTGTGAACAACGTCCACAAAAGTAGGCCTTGTTGTCCTTTGAATATCAGATCAACGAGCTTGGCCAGCTATTGAAGGAGATGTTATGCCTTTCGGACCCAAGTTCATTCAAGTTTCGAGTCGCCGAATTATCAAGGTCAGATTGAACCGGCTATAAAGTTATGAACCACGTTCAAAAAATTAGACCTTGTTGTCCTTTGAATACGAGATCAACTAGCTTTGCCGGCTATTGAAGGAGATGTCGTTTAAGTGCAATCGCAGCCATGTGACCGCCCCCACCTCCTCCCACACGCTCCACAGGCTGATCCACTATATTCTAAGTACAATATAATTAGTTCAGTTATTTTTTTAATAATAGTTAACTAATGTTGAACATAATAAATAAGTCCATTAATATATTAAATTTTATTTTGATAGGCATTTTATATAAGATTAATTAATTAGGGTTTTTATATTGTACTCGCCTTTGTGGAATTTTATTCTCAAAATTCCTTTCTTCTACTCTTGAAATTAGTCTAACACTAATGAAAAATTGGCATTTAACCACCGAAATTTTGTCACTAAAATTTTCATTGACAAATTTGACACCTTTTTGTCAATGAAATATGACAAACAAATTTTTCACATAAAAGTCACCAAAGTAAGATAACACAAAAAATTCTACCCGCTTTGTCACTAAAAATTCCATGTCTAAATATTTGTCACAGAGTTGACAACACTTTTCAGTAATAAAAATAGACGCAATCAAATTTTTACTACTAACATTTTAATGCCATCTTTTACTAATTTATCACCAAATTATCACCGATATATTGGGGCAAATTGATACTATTTTTGGGGTAAAAATTAACGATATTAAAATTTTGCCACTGAAATATTAGTATCATCATTTTTACAGTATTGTCACCAATTTATCATAATGGTGTGTGATGCCTTTAATGGGTGTGGGTGCCCATTAATATATACTTTTTGGACCTAAGTTCAATCGAGTCTCGACTCGCTAATATTGTTATGAATTAGTTGTGAACAATGTCAACAAAATTAGACCTTGTTGTCCTTTGAATATCAAATCAACAAGCGTGGCCAGCTATTGAAGGAAATGTTGCCTTTCGGATCCAAGTTCATTCGAATCTCAAGTCGCCGATATTACGATGAATTATCAAGGTCAGGTTGAACCGGCTATAAAGTTATGAACCAAGTCCATTAAATTATACCTAGTTGTCCTTTGAATACGAGATCAACTAGTTTGGCCAGCTATTGAAAGAGATGTTCGCTTAAGTGCAATCGCAGCCATGCGGCTGCCCCCACCTCCTCCCACACACCCCCACACCCCCACTAGCTAATCCACTATGTTGTGAGTACAATATAATTAGTTAAGTTATTTTTTTATAATAGTTAACTAATGTTGAACATCGTGAATACATCCTATTAATATATTAGATTTTATTTTGATAGGAGTTTTATAAAGACTAACTAACTAGGGTTTTTATATTCTACTCGCTTTTAAGAAATTTTATCCTCTAAATTCTTCTCTTTTACTCTTAAAATTAGTCGGTCACTAATGAAAAATTAGCATTCTACCACCAACATTTTATCACTAAAATTTTTATTGAAAAATTTACCTCCTTTTTGTCAGTGAAATATGATGACAAACAAAATTTTCATTGACAAGTCTCCAAATTAAGACAACATGAAAATTTTTTACTGCTTTGTCACTCAAAATTTCATGACCTAATATTTGTCACCGAGTTGACAATGCTTTTCGGTAACAAAAAGGGATGCAACCAAAATTTTATTACTAACATTTTAGTGTAATTTTTATTAATTTATTGCTAAATTATCACTGAATATATCTGTGCGAATTGATACTATTTTTCAGGGAAAAAAACCAACGTTACAAAAATTTTCTACTAAAATATTGGTGTGATCATTTTGACTCTGTTGTCACTAATTTATCTTCAAAAAATTAATTTATCAACTATTTAACACCATTTTTTTACTTGACAAATTTTTATTTTTTAAAAAAGTAAATAAAATAATGGTGTGTGACGCCTTAAATGGGTGTGGATGCCATTAAATGTACGCGTGCTATTAAGTGTTGTGCATTCCGGCTGCCATCACGGCGGGGAACACGAAGCTGGCCTTCAATAACCATTTGTTGGCCAGGCCATTGTTAAGTATTGAAAATATATAATATCTACCCATGTTTTCAATATGATTCTATACTTCCCGGGTATAAACATTATTAATTAAGTGATATTTTACTTTATTTTTTTGTGTTAATTAATATTTTATTAGATATGCTTAATTTTGGCATTTTAATAGAAAAAAAGATGAATAAATTAAGCTTTAGAATTGAAAAGTCATGGCCACTCAATGGCTACAATTTATGGTATTCAATGGAGTCGATGAGTTGGAAATTTGAAGGAACATAATAATTAATTATACTACGTCGATTTGTGAACACCCTCTTCAAATTCTTATATCTCCACTTCTATATAAAGGGGTGGCCATTTGTTATTAGATATCATAACTCAACTGTTGGTTTAGGAATTTAGTAGAAGAAATAGTTCTAGTTTTATAATTCTTTTCTCTTTCATAATGAAAATTATTTTCTTTTTTATATTGTTTTCTATTTTTATTATGGAGTGTCTTTTATTTCGTTTTAGAAAAGATTGGAATTTAACATGATTTAATTGAATTCATTTCAACCTCTTATTTATTTATTCAATTTGATTGTTTGAGTTATCATGTTCTAAATGCTAAGAATAGATTGATCGCTTATTTTTTAAATCATGAGGTTTAATTAGATTTCGGAAAAAAATTAATTAGATTAGTCATTAATAATTCACTATACGACAAATCTTTTGACTTGTTTATCATTGTGGTCAGGAGATACACAACACCGTATGTGATTGGAAGGCAAATCTTAATGCATTATTTTGTTGATTAATTAATTATCACCGGGAGGTAGAAATTTAGGCAAAATAATAGAAGCATGAAGGAGTGGGAGCCACCATGTCATATAATTATCCTAGATCGACAATCCGAGAGAATAAAAGTTAAGAGGAGGATTTGATGAAGATTAAATTCATGTTAAGGGAAATTCGACTCTAGAACAAGTTTTATCATTTTAACTTTGCTTTTAATTTAAAGTTATTACTTAGATTTAGTTAAGTCGGTTGACTTTGTTTTATTCTTCATTTTATTTTCTTTAATTATTTTAAGGAAATTCATCTCTTTGTGGGGCGATACTCGATTTTATCATTATATTACTTGTTTCGACCGTGTATACTGTCGGGAAGATCGAATTTTCTAAGTTAATTTAGGATTAGAATTTTGAGAGTTTTCTTTTAATTTTAGATTTTAGTGTCTAATTTAAAGAAAAAAGAAAAAAACTATATCATTGTCTTCTTCCTTGTTATCATTTGTTCATACATCGATTAGTGTGTCACCCTTGTCTTCTTGTGATCCAAAGATTGAAAGGACTTCGAGAAACTTGTGTGCCGCTGGACGAAGAGCACAAGAACCAATAGAAGAAGAAGCCATGCATCCAAGGAGGACTACCGAAATTTTAGAATTAGATGCACTTACTGCTTTTTCTGCTTAGGTTAGTGCTTTAGCTAAGTTCAAAATCTTAATATAAAGGGACATGTTAAGGCTATAGAACCAAGGGTGAATCGTGTAGACAAGGACATTTTACAGGTCAATGTGTAACTAATCAAGTAAACTGCGTAGGCAATATGAACAACAATCCCTATTCCAATACCTACAATGTGGGCTGGTGTAATTTTTCATGGAATAATTCTCTACAATCGGTTGTTGTCCCCAATAATCCACCACCACCATCACAGCATTCTCGACCTCTTTCACTTTCTTTTCAACCACAACAACCGGATTTAGTCCAAATGTTCAATTCTATGCAACAAACTATGCATCAATTCATGCAGAATCAGCAACAACAACAACAGTTTATGCAACAAGTTATGGTGCAATTAAACAAGGAACCAAAAGAGCAACCCAAGTGTGTACTTCCTAGCCAACTAGAACAACCAAGGAAAGATGGTCAAGAGCATTGCAAAGCTATAACAACCCGGAGTGGTATTACTTTACAGGAACCAGTTCAGCCCAATGAAGTTAAGGAAAAAGATGAAAAACCAAATAACGAAAATGAGCTCAATACATTGGTTAGCTTACTCAAATGCAAAGGGGATTAGTTTAGTATTTCATTACATAAATCCATAAATACTCTTTGTGAAGAAGATATTGATGTGGATGAGATGGTTAAAGTACTAGATTCACAACCAATTTTGCCTCGACGATTCAAAATTGTAGAAACCTTAGATCAACCATTCCACGGTTTGCTGCCATTAGTTGAAGTACCACCTATTTTGGAGCTAAAGAAACTTCTAAAACATCTCAGGTATACTTTCGTAGGGCTTAATGATACTCTTCCTATATTATATCTTCAAAGCTAACTATATTCCAGAAAGAAAAGCTAATTAAAATACTAAAAGATCATAAGTCAGCTTGGACTATAGCAGACAAACATGGCATCTGGTGTGGTTGCTGGTCATTTTCTCCTAGACAAAAGTTTTTTCCACATGGTGCAATTGAAATTAAGACTGAACAAGGGGATCGATCATTTAAAGTCAATGTAGCATGGGTCAAGTGCAAATTCAGTTATTCATGATAATTATCCACCGACTAATTAGTTGAGGGAGTTCTCTTTCACTTCTTTCTCCTTATTTTTATTTTTGAGGACAATGCTTAGTTTAAGTTTGGGGGTGATGCTTTAATTTTGTGCATATTGTTCATGCTCGACTCATGTTTAGATTGATATATATAGTGTAGTTTAGTGTAAAAATTTTATTATTCAATGGTATTTTATTCTCTTGGTTCAATGATGGATACATGTGAATTAGTCTTACCTTTCTTGAGAAAATTTGATTAATTGATATGAGGAATGACCTGAGTAAAAGATTGCATTTGAGAGTTGGTTCTCTACCTTATATTATTTTCACAATCCTTTGGTCTAGATGATTTCAATAAATGTTTTGCAATAAGGATTGTACATGATGGTCATGACTTTTAGAATTTTCCCTAGCAACTTTCAAGGCGAAATATTTGGCTTGCCATGTTGATGGAAAATGATATAGGCATTTCTTTTTGATGAGTCTGGGCATTTCTTCAAGCCTACCTAATATGAATTATCCTCTGTACACAATTTCATGGCCTTTATTATACATATTTGTTTGATTACCCTTATTTTAGCCTTGGCCTTTTTATTAAAAATATACCTTGCTGCTTGAGTCATAGCACTCTAGTGTTTTGAATTCGTTCTAAATTCTAACAAGGATGAAACTTTGAGTAGTATAGGGGGAAGGCATTACGTTTTATAGAGTGGTGATTGAGTAGATAGTGTGGACTTTCCTGGCACTTTGCTTTGTAAGAAGAAAAAAAGAAAAAAAAAGAGAAGAAAAACAAAGAAAGAAAAAGAAGAAGAAATTGAAAAAAAAAGATGAGGCAATGATCCTCCACTAGGAAACACAAGATGAAGCAATAGTCTTCCACTGGTTTGAAATAAAAGAAAAAAGAAAAAGTAGCAGGTAGTCAATGGGAAATCAAAGCAAAGTTAGTTCTTATATTGGGTCAACTCGATACTACATTTAAAGAAGTTTGTGTTATAGTGCTTGGGGATTTATTGTACACATATGTCAGGATTTAAAGAGGAATTTTAATTCTAGGGTGCACATTAGCCTCTGATTTTTTTATCTAGTTTATCCTATTTTTGGTCCCTAGCCCCTGGCCCCGTTACAACCTATAAAGACCTATTCATTCCATTAATTGACATTACTTACATTAGTAGAGATGGGAGCGAAAGGTAAACATATTTAAGCATGTGCTTGATTGTATTCTCTTGGTTGGAGATGAGAATGATAAGCCAATGGACTATCACACACACACAAAAAGCTTTCTTTTGGATGTAATTGATGAAAATGAATTTTCTAATTTAATTGACATCTTGTTGACTCTTGAGGGTTTGATTGGGAATCATATGAGAACATAATGGGGTCTAAGTATTTTTGTGCAGTAAAATTTTTTTTGTTATGATATTTTGCTCGGGACGCGCAAAAGTTTAAGTTTGGGAATGTGTTAAATGTTTAAAATATATAATATTTACCCATGTTTTTAATATAATTTTGTACTTCCTAGGTATAAACATTATTAATTAAGTGATATTTTACTTTATTTTTTGGTGTTAATTAATATTTTATTAGATATGCTTAATTTTGGTGTTTTAATGGAGAAAAAGATGAATAAATTAAGCTTTGGAATTGAAAAGTCATGGTCACTCAATGGCTACAATTATGGTGTTCAATGGAGTCAATGAGTTGGAAATTTGAAGGAACATCATAATTAATTAGACTATGTCGATTTATGAACACTCTCTTCGTATTCTTGTATCTCCACTTCTATATAAAGGGGTGGCCATTTGTTATTAGATATCATATCTCAATTCTTGGTTTAGGAGTTTAGTAGAAGGAATAGTTCTAGTTTTGTAATTCTTTTCTCTTTCATAATGAAAATTATTTTCTTTTTTATATTGTTTTCTATTTTTATTATGGAGTGTCTTTTATTTCGTTCTAGAAAAGATTGGAACTTAACATGATTTAATTGAATTCATTTCAACCTCTTATTTATTTATTCAATTTGATTGTTTGAGTTATCATGTTCTAAATGCTAAGAATAGATTGATCGCCTATTTCTTAGATCATGAGGTTTAATTAGATTTCGGGAGAAATTAATTAGATTAGTCATTGATAATTCATCATACGGTAAATCTTCTGACTTGTTTATCTTTGTTGTTGGGAGATACATAACACCGTATGCGATTGTAAGGCAAATCTTAATGCATTATTTTGTTTATTAATCAATTATCACCAGGAGGTAGAAATTGAGGCAAAATAATAGAAGCATGAAGGAGCGGGAGCCACCATGTTATATAATTATCCTAGATCGACAATCTGATAGAATAAAAGATAAGAGGAAGATTTGATGAAGATTAAATTCATGTTAAGGGAAATTCGACTTTAGAACAAGTTTTATCATTTTAACTTCGCTTTTAATTTAAAGTTATTACTTAGATTTAGTTAGGTCGGTTGACTTTGTTTTATTCTTCATTTTATTTTCTTTAATTAATTTAAGGAAATTCATCTCTCTATGGGACGATACTCGATTTTAAATTATATTAATTGTTTTGACTGTGTATAGTTGCATGTCACTAAAATTATTCGAGCAACCATGTCACCACCCATCGGCCACCATGCCCTAATGCACCCCCACCACGCCGATTAGCCACCCCTTCAACTGTTTCTCGGTCGTCATGCCTGCCACACCCGTCACCACCTCGATCCGCCTCCCCTCTCCATTGTTCCAGACCACCATTCCCTGCAGCGCCCACACAAGCGTATCCCCAATGCCTCCTCGGTCCATCCATGCCACCACCGCGGGCTACCTCAGCCACCACCACTGCCACTCGTCTCCATTTCGCTCCACAGCTGTGGCAGCCACCATGCTACTATGCACTTAATGGGCTGCCGCCCCATTGCGGCCCCTGCCGCCCCATTGCAGCCCCTGCCGCCCCCGTGCACCCCGCGGCGCCACCCCAAATCTGCCCAGTGCAACACCCCTCGGCCAGCGCATTTGTCGATCCACTGCCTCCGTGCTCCATCGCGTCCCCCGCCCTCCCCAATCGTGCCTCATGGTGCCAGCCCCAAACTTCCTGCGCACCCCGCCATAATCGAAAACTAAATCATATGGTAGACTTATCATTATTAAAATATTTCCTTTATTTGTAATTAAAATTATTTTCTATAAACCTAATGATATTAAAAAAATCTCTTTTTTTTCCATCGCTGCCCCATTGCGGCCCCTGCCGCCCCCGTGCACCCTGCGGTGCCACCCCAAATCTGCCCAGTGCAACACCCCTCGGCCCACGCATTTGTCGATCCACTGCCTCCGTGCTCCATCGCGTCCCCCGCCCTCCCCAATCGTGCCTCATGGTGCCAGCCCCAAACTTCCTGCGCACCCCGCCATAATCGAAAACTAAATCATAGGGTAGACTTATCATTATTAAAATATTTCCTTTATTTGGAATTAAAATTATTTTCTATAAACCTAATTTTGCTGTTATGCGCTACTGCATTTTGCAGCGCATGCAATGCATAGCAGCAAGGGCCGTTGGATCAAAATCCAATAGCCCAAAACCCACCCTTGATTTTCACCCCACCCCTTTCCTTTTTTTTCGTCTTTCCACCCTGCTGGTTTCCGCTGCCCCACCGGCACTGTTCCACCTCTAACCCGCCTACAGCCGCGGCGGCTCCGCCCCTCGTTGCACTCCCCCCCCCACCCCCTGGGCGACCACCTTCCTCTCCCGCCCCAGCCCGTAGCCATGGCCATCCCAGCGTTCCCCCTCCTTGCCCTGGGCGCCACCTTCTACCCCCCCCCCCCCGTTCCCCCCACTCATGGCCGCCCACACCTGGCCACCGCCGCCTATTTTACAGCTGGCCCACCCACCTCCGAGGCAGGGATAACATTGGCTAGTGAGCGGCCGGCGATGAGGTCGTCAGAGCTGGGTGGCGTGGCAAAACAGATGGGGGGAAGAAACTGGAAGGGTAGTTTTGTAATAAAAACTTGGCTCAAGTCGGGATTGAGTTAAATTTTTATTACAAAATAAACTTTAAAAAAATGAAATAATTTCGTAATAAAAACAAGATTCGAGTGGGGATCGATTCAAGTTTTTATTACGAAATAAACTTTAAAAAATAAAATAATTTTGTAATAAAAACATAACTCTGAGTAGGGATCGATTCAAGTTTTTATTACGAAATAAATTTAAAAAATAAAATAAAATAATTTCGTAATAAAAAGTTGACTCAATCCCGACTCGAGTCAAGTTTTTATTAGAAAACTACCCTCCCTTGTTTCTTCCCCTTTCTATTTTGCCGCGCGACCCTGGCGCCGGTTGGTCAACGCTGTCGCTGCCTCGAGCGTGGGTGTGCCGGCTGGAAAACAAATGGTGGCGGTCGGGTGCGGGTGACCGTGAGGGGCGCGGGGGGGGGGGGGTGGAAGGTGGCACCTGGGGCAGGGGGAATGCAGGGGACGTGGTTGCGGGTGGGGGCGGGGGAGGAAGGTGGTAGCCTAGGGGTGTGGGGGGGAGCAATGTAGGGGTGGGGCCACCCTGCCTACGGCGGGGATGGTGGGGGACAGTGGCTGTAGGCCAGGCCGGGGGCGGAGCGGGGCAGCATAAACCAGTGGGGGGGAGGGGGAGAAAGGCTAAAAAAAGGGAAGAGGGGGGGGGGGGGAATCGGGGTTGAAATCCAACGGCCCTTGCTGCTATGCACTGCTTTTATATATATATATATATATATATATATATATATATATATATATATTAGATAGTTTATGTCTTGACTTGAGTTAATAGAAAATATAAACTATGATAGATCAAGTAACCCTATTGGTGTTTTAAAATGGAAGACAAGCTCGTGAAGAAACAAAATGAATGAATGCACAAATGATATACAATAACCTATAAAAATTCTACTATGTGCAATGGCATGACAATGCAATATGCGATGCCTCATAAACCAAGAAAGATGAAATCATACGGTGAAAATAAAACTAAGTTTGAATATTTAATTCAACCATCACTTCTCAAATATAGGGTCAAATCCTTGTTGTAGATTTCCCAAACTTTGGGGTGTTCATTCTAGTTGTTTTTTATCCAAAAGAAAGTTATAAATAATAATAATAAGACAAAAGTTATATAGTTACATATATAACAAAAAATCACAACAACAACAACCACAAGAAATGCAAGTAGAGTATGTGTAGAAGCCTTCATCATCCCTTCATGCCCGCCGGCTACAACAACAACAAGACAATAATAAAACCTACATATATATAAGAAAACAACGATAGTATAAAATACAAGTCAGACACTTAATAAATACAAAGTGGTAAATGAGAGTAAAATCAGGTCACATGAGAAAGTGAAAATGAAGGTGGCAAGTCTCCAATACAAGAACTCTCACCATGGAACTACACCAGCCTCCACACCATTGAAGAAGGGGCATCCAGTCCTGTCCACTCCAAACCCCCATACACCACTCTTTTGACCTCTAAAGGCAAGCCAAGTACATTGCAGTAATAACATATGTCATAGAATACGATATCTATAGTACATGTGCCACTCTAAATGTGAGAAACTCAAAGTCGCATGGACATAAATGACTATGTGCCCGCCGCATCCAAACCAAGTGCAATGTATCATCATACAAACCCCCTCAACAGGTTGAGGCGAAAGGACTAACGGACTCCTTTATCTCATGGACTCGATAGGCAAGTACATTAAAAACTCCATCAAATCCTTGATCACACACATCCGCGTTGCTTTCCTCAACTGCTTTCAAATCACAGAAAACCAGTAAAGACATATATATATATATATATATATATATATATATATATATATATATATATATATATGAGGGTGGGGGCTGTACTGCAGCACAGCCAAGATGGCTGTGCTGCAGTGTTTCAGCCGTTGGATCAAATCCAACGGCTGAAACAAGCCCCCTACTTCCCCCTTCTCCATCAAAAAAAAAAAAAAACTATTGCCGCCGCTGGCCGCCGTCGCCGCCGCCAACCGCCGCGTCGCCGCCACCCCGGCCTACGCCGCTACCCCGGCCGACGTAACCGCGGGGACGGGGCGGCGGATCTAGCCGCCCCGCCTCTTCCCCCGCCGGCCCGCCGCCCCGCCGCCGTGCGACACGGTCCCCCGCCCGCCACCCCGCCGCGCCCCCGCCCCCGCCGCCCCCCGCCCCGCCACCCCGCCGCGCCCCCCTCGGCCCCCGCCCGCCACCCCGCCGCACCCCCTCGGCCCCCGCCCGCCACCTCGCCGCGCCCCCTCGGCCCCCGCCCGCCACCTCGCCGCGCCCCCCTCGGCCCCCGCCCGCCACCCCGCCGCGCCGCTCCCCCTCGGCCTCCGCCCGCCACCCCGCCGCGCCGCGCCCCCGTCCCCTGTCGCCGCCGCCCCCCCTCGGCCGTCGCCGTGGCCGGGCATCGGGGCGCCCCTCCGCCGTCGCTCTTGCGCGCGCCGCCCTCTTTTTTTTTGATCTTGGCCGTTGGATGCTAATCCAACGGCCAAGATCGTTCTCCAGCACAGCCAAGATGGCTGTCCTGGAGAACAGCAACCTTTTTTCCTATATATATATATATTGCCAATGGACCACCATCCTGACCAGAAGGATTGCTTGAGGTTGGAGTTTGATAATTCAATCTAGAAGATCTGGTTATGGGTTCGTTAGGGATCAATAGTCTTTGTCTGGACATCTGAGTCACAGATGGCCAGGAAGAGGAGAGATCAACGGAGCTACTAGCTACTAGTTGGAAAGGAAAGGACAATACCACCTTTTGTACATTTCTACTGGTCCAGACATTCCAATAGTGAATGAAAGGCTAGGAGCCAGAAGTGTTAGAGTGCTTGTGCGAGAAGTGATAACTACAGCTAAAGCACTGACGTGCCTTGCTAAAAAGCTAAGGCTTGAAGCAGACGCTCTCATTTCACACATAAACGCGCTAAGGCCTTGGACTACTACACTTTATAGATTCCCAATCTAAATCACACCCACCCCCCCCCTCTAAAGACCCGGAAAAAAAATAAATAAATAAATAAATAAATATATATATATATGTATATATTCGACGCGGTGGGATCGAACGTTGGTATCCATGAATTTATTTAAATTATTTACCCGCTATCCGGTTAATTATCAATTACCCGGTCAAGTGGAAAGTATTAGTTAACCGGTTAAGTATTTTTACCCAGTTAAGTAAAC
>JAURVB010014214.1:0-30737 GCA_033002965.1 Piper betle | reverse complement strand
AATTTCGTTTGTTTTTCATAAAAAAATATTATTTTGTAAAATATTTACATAGACTTACTTTGACTGAAAATAAAAGTTCCTTTTAACTAAATTTTAAGATATCCAAATATAAGAAAGTTTGTGACCTCAAAATTAGCATTTTATGCAATTTTAAGGCATACAAACATACCCTAAGTGGACACACTAGAGTAGGAGGTGCATCTGTCTTAGTTGGTTGAGACATGCCTAGACTACACTCAGGATTTCCTCTTAATTGTCTGCAACTTTGCATAGAGTATGGATCAATTTTTGAGTCGACAATTATAATTTAACTAGAGCTCTAATCATCACTTCATCTTCGTAGTAGAGTTATTATTATACTTTTAATTTTTTTTAAATTTTAAAAACTCTCCGCAGTTGATTCTAATTTGGAGCTTGCTAAGTCAAACTTTACATATGACTCCATACTGATTGATTATAAAAATGACTCTCCGAGTCAAGTCATAAAAATTATCAAAATGTATTATTTTTCTTATAAATTAGTTAAATCAATATTTTTACGTAATATAAATCATATATTTATCAATTTCATGTGTAGAGTAATGTATGCTAATTGCATTCAACTATTTATTTAAATTATGAAAATTTTAATAGAAATGACTTTCGAGTCGGTTTGGAGTCTACACCAAGTAGACTCCACTCTATGACATGCCAAAATAAATCTAAGTTTTGAGTTTTTAAATTATAGTTATTATATCATAAGATATTGAAAATTGAAACTAATCACCTCTTATCTTCAAAATCAATATTGCAAGAGTCTAATTTCTTGTTCAATCTTGTCTTAGCCAAAATTTTAGATAAACTAGGTATAAACCTCAGGTTGTTGTGTGGTTCATAGTGTTAATCACTAGCACAAACTAGTTAATTATCTTTATTTTTAGGGAATTATTTACCACATGAAATTGGTTAGAAAGAACTCTTAAATTCAAATTTCATAATGAAAATAATATATATAGATTAATTATTTGCATCATTGCAATTCATGATGTTCAATTTATTAAAAATAACTTCTTCTTAATCAGTATAATCATATGTAATTATTTTCTGGGAAGAATTATGAATGATTTTGTTGTTAAACTCAACGCCATGGGCCTAAAACACCCTATCACCAAGTCGCTTGGTCGTGCTCACGTTCAAGAAAAGTGAGCGCATGAGCTCTTATTTTTAGTGCTCGGATGCTGGGTTGTAGACTTTCATATTGGGTCGCATTTTTCCATGTTTTTTCTTTATAAACTTGTATTTACCGAGGAAAAAAGAGTTTTTGAAGTGTTTTTGAACCTCCTTCACCCCTAATTTATATTTGGTGATTTTTCAAAGAGTTTTTAGAAGAAAATTTAAATTATTAAACGAAGTCTGGATTTTATTTTGCATTGTGATAAGAGATTGAAGAATCTCCTTTTTGTTGCCCTTTTCAAGGATAAAAATCATTGAATCTTAAATATGAGTTGAGAATGTTCTAACGTAGAAAACAATAATCTTTATATTGCAGAAAGCGCTTCAATGTATCTTGTATACGAGACTAACAAATTACTTGCGAAAATTATTTTTGGGATCAACTTCGTCAATCAGGTGTGCAAATTCCAACCTCTATGGTATTTATTTTTTTAACAAATCCAAGTTTATTTTTAATAATTTTAATTCACGAGCATCAACCCATTTAACTAAGCTTTAAGAACGAAGCTCCTTAACAAATTCCACTTATGGCCATTTTCTGTTTTAATTTCATCGCGACTTGGAAGTTGGAACACCACAGTTGACCACCTTTGATTTCTTATATTTTTGTGTTAACCTTTTTGCGGCAATAAAATTACTCGCTGCAAACTACAATTGTTACCTTTATTTTTTAAAGAAAAGCTATAAATGGAGTGACACAACTTAGTTGTTGCCCCAAAATAATATTTTTCCTTAATAAAACCCATAACATAAAACAATATACTTGTTTTGACGTACTCGGAATCTGAACTCAATTTCCCAAACCCAATTTTCAATATCATGCCCAATTCTAGAAGCCAAGCCCACGTCCTCATAAGCAAAACTTATGATTTCACCCAAAGAAGCCCACTCCACTTGTAGAACCCTAAAAGCCCAGTCCCAAGAGACGTTAATTGCTCGTGCATATAATGCTCACATCGATTTGTACAATTAGGCCCCGTCCTTCCTCAATTACATAATAATAATAATGTCCCACCGTGCACCGACTCTAGCAACTCGCTTTCTTTCGCTCACCACACAGCTTCATACAAGTTACATACATGAATTTTGTGGTGCACTTCACAAATCCAACCCCATTTTATTATTTCACATCTCGGGGTTGGTCAGTCTACATATCGACAATCAAATGGGTCACACACAATACCACACATGACTAACTAAAGGGTTTGCTTGGTATCAAATATTGTGGATATTTTTATTATCAGTTAAGAGGAGATCTAACCATTCATTAAGATCGTTTAATCCACGGCAAACGCCAAGGAGAAGTTGCTCTTCTACCTCTCTTCTACATTGGCCTTCTCGAACATTTGAAATGTCCCTGACACTTAATTTGAAGAGATCTGCTTTCGTATAAATAACAATATATGTGAATGAAGAGGTCTGCTTTCGTATAAATAACAATATATGTGAACCGGGTTGCATTAGAATTGTGGGTTTTTTTTGTTTTGCTAGATGAGGGCATCATAACAAAGAAAGGGAATTTGGGCACTAAACTCAGTCCAAATCCGCCGGTTGGAATCTGTCACTGAATCCAGCATTTTATGATGCGATCTTCAATATTTGGTCAAAAGCTTTAAATTGCTGGTTTAGTCAGAGCTGTCACTGCATTCCCCAATTAGCCATCTTTCTATTCTATTTATTTCATACTCCAAACGGAGCCAATGGTCAATGCTCTAAAACTATAATTAGAATATATTATATGAACTATGGTCACCTTCGTATCGATCCCATCATTAACGCACTCCATAAATATAAAAATAAAAAACCATCGGCCACTTTTGAAAAGATGGCCTTTGCACCAACTTTCTGGTGTGTCAAGTCACCACAATTTGCAGCACAATTGATATTGAAGAGATGATATTACTCCATTATTGGGTCAAACCGCCAACTGCTGCAAAATTTAACGAGTGCTTGTTGGAAAGAAAGCCGCCCGCCACGGTCATCCCACCCTCTTCAATGAGTGAAAGCATTGCAGTGGCCAGTAGTATTCCAATGCCTGCACGTTACGGCATGCCACATTAGCTGCACTAAAAACCTTGGAGCCTTTCCACGGCAGCATCGGGAAGCCACCATTAAAGCTCTGGCTCAAGCTTTTTAACAGCTGGGGGCCGGGGGTGGGGGGCGGGTTGTAAAGAGTGGTAAAGTCGTAATTTTGTATAATAGGTTCAATCGGGTACAACTGGTTTGATTGAATTTAATAGATTATACTAAATTAATAATATATGAAATAAAATATTTACCGATAAAATTCTTGTAAGTCTATATGTATTGTGTAAATTGGGGAAGATTTTAGCAAAACATATCATTCCCTTTTAATACTTATTATCATCTCATTTAACATGTAATCATACAGTTTAAAATTCTTAATAGTAATTTATTATTTTTCAGCCATGCTTATAATTCTTTTCTCATTTTTATTATTTTTCAATCAAGTACATTTTTATGAGAATAATTAATATACATAACAACTTACACTCTTTTGTAAGGACACTTGGATAACGAGAATAGTTTTGTCTATATAAAAAAATTCAGCCATGGGATTTTGAATGAGTGAATAAATTTAAAAGGTGCCAATATTCTCATTTTTATGTGAATTGCAGTTGATACTAAGGTTCCTCCATTTTTATTTTGCATCCTTCTTTACTTACACATTTTTCAAATTAAACATTAATGTAGCGGAAGGTTCATTGTTGGATTCAATCAAAACATAATTAAATAAATTAGGAGGGGAATTATTGTAGAAGGACAGGAACATGAAAAAGATAAAAGACAGCAAGTACCGGGGATGGGCTTGAAACGGGACCAACAAGACCCACCATCTACATCCACACCATTGGAGCAGAAGCTTTTACTGTAGTAAATTGAGATTCACATTTTTTAATTCTTGTTTAGATAGTACCACCAACAAAGCATAAATTCCACATCCTCGGCGACTCAACAAAGCATAAATCCAAGAATAATGAACTATCTTTTTTCTAATCTTAATCTACTACCAGAAGCAGAGAGAACATGCTCCGACACTACATGATCCTCCCAACAGCTGGTTTTTTTAGGTGGAGGAGATTGTATGCGCAAAGCCTGCCAAGACTCCAGACTCGATCCAAAAGCTAACAGCCGTGAATAATGAAAATGGGGTACTACTGACATTGTATAGAAGAGAGGAGGAAGGAAGGAGAAGAGCGAGTTTAGAGTAGTTTTTTTTCCGAAGCAGCAACGTGAAGCCAATTCGACTGAGCTCTCCTGTCGACGTTCTCGAGATGCTTTTCTTTTCACTCTGGCGCTGCTAGCTGCTGCTGTACTGCAGATTTTAATTTTTTTTTGGGTGGAAGTCAGAGACCTCCATTTCCCACCAAATTCCCACAAAAAGGTGCTATAGCTAATCTCTATTCATTTTTTTGCTGTCAAGCATTCAAGATTTGTGCTAATTCAGGGAGGGAGAAATGGTGTTCAACATTTCCTGACAAGGAAATGACGCAGAGACAGTTTCTTCACTGCTACCATGATCCCCCCTCCTGTTCTAGACTCTGAGTTCTGCTCCAATTCACTTCAACGTCGTCCTGGCGTTGAGCTCTTCCTTGTTGGTATTGATGTTTATGCGGCCAAGCTTCTTCTGATGGGGAAGAAAGGGGAAATTCCTGGTAGAGCGCTGTCAAAAGGGCATTCAGGTCTCCGAGTAAGGATGCAGAAAGTAGGAGCAAGAAGAGGAGAGAGGATCAGGAAACGGAGGATGAAGAGAAGGTAAGTAGTCACCTCCATCTTTGTTACTTGGCTCCTAGTTCTTCTCCATGTTGTCTTTACAGAGAAAATAGTGCTCTCAAAGCTGTGACACAATTGCAGAAGAAGGAGAGAAGGAGATGGCTATTCCGGAAAGCTTCACAGGCAGAGCCAACCCAACAGAGTGACCAGAAGACCGTAAGAGCGTCGGCAGAAGTGACGCCTGACCAACGCCACGCCATAGCCATCGCGGTGCCGACTGCGGCGGCGGCGGAAGCGGCGGTGGCGACAGCGCAGGCAGCAGCGGCGGTTGTAAGGCTCGCCCACCCAACCAACTTTTTCAGGGAGCACTGCGCAGCCATTGCCATCCAGACAGCTTTTCGAGGTTACCTGGTAATAAAACTAGCATGGATTGTGAACCCCTGTTTCTTCCACCTTACTCACATAGACTATGGGACGAAGAAGATGGTGATCGTCTCATCAACTGTTTTGGGTTGTATTGGTGCAAGGCGAGGAGAGCACTCCGAGCGCTCAAGGGTCTGGTGAAGCTGCAAGCTCTGGTGAGGGGGCACAACGTCCGGAAGCAGGCGAAGATGACGTTGAGATGCATGCAAGCTCTGGTTCGTGTGCATGCGAGGGTGCGAGACCAGCGCATGAGGCTCTCCCAAGAAGGGAGGACGAAGTCCTCTCTGAGTGACACCAATAGTCTGTGCCAATCCAAGTATCTCCATGAAATTGCCGAAAGGAGATCAGTTGTAAGCAAACCATCCCATCTTCTTCATATATCATTCCAACTCTGATTTATTCCATCCAAATCACTAATGATTTAGAAGAAACGTCGTTGTGTTACAAATTACCACAAAAACATTTTGCAACTAGACGAGCTTGTGAAGTTGACACACATTTCTTTGATCAACGATTCAACCCTACCTAGCCATATTTAGTCTTTGATTTGATTTCACCAACACACACACGTGTGTGTGTGTATATGCATATATGTATTGGTGTTTATGACGAGTGGTTTACATTGGCAACATAATCAGTCGCACTCTAGAGAAGGAAGCAGCATCACTGGAGACTGGGATGAACGCCACCACACTCTGGACGAAATCCAGGCCATGCTGCAGAACAGGAAGGAGCCCGCCGTGAAAAGAGAGAAGACCCTCACCTACGCCTTTTCACAACATGTTTGTCATCATCATTCTATACATGTTATTCTACCACAGATTCAAAAAATGAAACAATTTTGTGATATTATGAGTTTTGTTAGATGTGGAAGACGGGGAAGAACAATATGATGAAAACCGTGGAGGAAGACCAAGAGATGGAAGCTCACACCAAATGGCTGCAACAGTGGATGATGACCAACCGAAGCCATGAAATGAAAGGGAGGGCTTCCACGGACTGCCGGTGGGAACCCACGATCAAGACGGTGGAGATGGACACCTGTCGACACTTCTCGAGGCGGATGCACCACGGATCCTCCTACCCACTCCACCGCACCCACGTCCGACCCCCAGCCACCCCCTCCCCGGTCGAAAGCCGCCCCATCCAAGTCCGCTCCACCAGCCCACGCTACGACCGGCCCGCCACCACGGTGTCCCACTACTACGGCGCGGCGGGGGAGGGGACTCTGCCGAACTATATGGCGGCGACGGAGTCGGCGAAGGCCCGGGCGCGGTCGCAGAGCGCCCCGAGGCAGCGGCTGGCGATGCCGGAGCGGGAGCGGTCGGCGAGGAAGAGGCTGTCCTTCCTGGCGCCCGCGGGGGTGGAGAGCTTGAGCAGCCCGAGCTTCAAGAGCGCGTACGCGGGGCACTACGGCGGCGGCGAGGTGCGGCAGCGGTCTTGCTGCGACGATAGCGTGGGGGGCGGTGAGGTGTCGCCTTCGTCCACCGGCGATCCGATACGGTGGTTGAGGTGATCGCAAACTATTGGACGACGAGCTTACTACCTTACTACAAAGCCTATAATTCGTTGCTAGGTGTTTTGGGTGAATGTCGGCGCTTTTTTGTTCCTTTTCTAACTACTTATTATTTGGGGTTTTGAATTTGTTAATTTGGTTGATTGTGTGAATTTATGATTGAATGAATGCGTTGATGGTGGAGTCAATTGTAACTTTTTCTTTTCCACGCAGTAAATTTTAACTTTGTAGCGGTGGATTTGTGATGACAGTAATAATCAGTTTAATGAGGTCAGGGACGCGCTGGTGGCGCCATGGGTGTGAGATGTATCGGTCGGAGACATCGGACAAATTATTATCTGCGTCTGTCCGAAATTTCGTCAGACAAAATTTGTCCGACCAACTTCGGACATCGAATTATCGGTCGGGCCCAAGCAGTGTTCGCGGACAGGCTAAACCCTCTCCGCCGTTGCCTATGCCGCCCCCATCGCCGCCTCCGTCGCCGCCGCCGCCTGCCACCGTAGGAGGGTTCGCAATGTCAAAGCAGTGACTGGATGCCTGCGGCGATAGTCGCCGGCGGCGGAATCAACGACGCGAGCAGAGGGTATCCGTGGCGGAATCAACGACGAGTGGCGATTCTAGCGTCGTGGAGGCCGGGCGACGGCGGGGGCGCTCGGGGCATCAAGGCAACGCCGCGGCGGGGCCTTGCGGCGACGATCGGGGGCCGGGCGACGTGGCGGCGGCAGCGGCGGAATCGAAGACAAGCAGAGATTCCGGCGTCGTGGAGGTCGGGCGACGGCGGCAATGCCGCGGCTGGGCCTGGCGGCGACGATCGGCGGCCGGGCGACGCGGCGGCGGCGACAGCGACCACGCAAGGGGGCGGCGCGGTTTGGACGGGGAAGAGAATGGGTCGGAGGTTTGATTGGTGGCAATATCGTAAATAAGACTTGACTCGCTAATGTCTCGAGTCAATAATAATAACTAACTCGGAATAAATCCTAAAAAAATTCATAAAATCAGAAAAAATTCATAAAATAAAATAAACACTACAACATCATAATGACATTCTATAACTAATAACCCACCCAAATTCCCCGTAACGCGTCCTAACGCGGTAAATAGCCTAAACTAATTTCACGATCAACTATATATAAAATAAAAAAATAATTGGCATACTCTCATATATTCTAATAACTCATTCTTTTCTGTTGTATTCATGATGTTATCATCATATACTTGGGTATATATGACCCTTATAGCTCGTACACCCGACCAGCGTCGACTCAGTACACATATTCTAAAACATACTCGACTTGAACCGACGATTGAACCGATCGGTTCATAAGTATAAAACCCTGACTCAGATCACTGGTTTTACATTATGTTTATAATGTGATATATTTTTTTCGAAGATGGATCATACAAGTTTGTTATTAAATATCGGACACTCGGTCGGTCGTTCGGTCGGACAAAAAAATGTCCATATTTGGTTTGTTTTAATTCGGTCGATTTCGGTCGGTCAAATTTGGTCGAACATACTTCGGACATCGGACAGATGGACAAATTCGGACGTCCACGCCCACCCCTAGTTAGATGTGATGTTGCGTTTTTCACTTTACACACCATTAATTCAATAACGGCTAAGAAATATCCTGCCTTAGCGGTCACAAATTGTGATGTTTGTTAATTGGGTGAGCTAACTAGTATTTAATATTTAGTTCGTCTCGATTTAATTTTAACATAAAATTTAACATTTAAATATTCAAGTTTAAATTCAATTCTAATTTAAATCTTACGAGTCAAGTTTAGAAAAGATAATAATTGATTCAACTTAATTCGAATTTGATTCAAAATTGATTCGTAACTCAAATCGAATTTAATTTAATTATATAATATAATACTATATATAATATTATTTGTCTATTTAAAATATATTTAAATATTATTATTGACTACGTATTAAATGATGGTAGTGATGGGGGTGTTTTATTTTTTATTTTTTATTTTTTTATCAAATCTAATTCATCCTTATAATCAAATGATTCAGATTAAAATTTGAGATAAAAACATTATCCACCCTTACCTAAGATAGGCTTTATATATACATATATATTAATATGTTTAATTATAACTAGTTATATTTACTTATATACAGTAAAATAACAAAGTAATAAGATAACTCAATTGGGAGAGTGTCAGATTGAACATGCTCATTACATTTTTTTATTGGATATGCCTTCTATTTGCTAATCGAACGAGCTAATTCGTAGTTACTTTCGACTTTATAATCGAGTTAGTTTTAAGCTCGTCAAAATTAAATAATATAAGTGTATTTAACCTCGAGTCGAGCTTAAACAAAATATAAAATATTTGAGTCGATTTCAATTGTATATATTTAAAATTTATTTGATTTCGAGTAGAATTCAAACATAAGTTGAACTCGGCTTGCTTGTTTAACAGCCCTGGTCCAAAAGATAAAGGATGTCTTTTTAGAAAAAAAAAGAAAAGACAAAGATGTGTTCAATATTATAGATGGTCCAAGTCATTTCATGGTGTCTAAATTGGACATCCATCTGGAAGGTGGAAAAAAGTTGCAAGGGTGAAAAATGCTAATACTAATTCTTCATCATCCCTTGTGCCAGCAAGTTAGAAGATCATCTTCTTCCATCCTTGTGGGGAAGGCTTGTTCTTTACCTACAGATAAACCATTGTGAAAAACGAGACAGGATTATATGCCAATATATTCGTTTTAAAAGCTACAACATGACAAATTTCCATGAGTACCTTATCGCAATATTTCGATTGAACAAATCACGCTGCGTTCATCTTATCTCTAGATATTTTGCGGGGCTAAAAGAGATCATTCGATTGGTTAGAAATTTCGTAGTCAGCAATGGGGGCGAAATTTTTCTATGTAAAGTTTCTTTTTTACAAACAAAGTTGTTGGGTTGTAGTCGTTGACTTTTCAAACATTGATATTACGAATAGCTTGTCCCTTTCACTACTTGAGATGACAATGCATAGATGGTGTCATTCCAAGGCGTCGAAAATATCAGCCAAATCATGGCACCTTCCTTCTCTTGCAATTAAGGCGATTGTCTCCTGCTTGCATTTCACCTCTGGACTTGATTTGCTGTCTGCGGAATCACAACTGTCTGGGAAAAAAGCAGTCCTTGATCTGATTTTATAGGAGCACTTCTGCCAACATCCTTCCACTAATCTGCACTTGCCCATTTTAAAATTTCTCCGCGTGAGTGTCTTCTACACCATTTCGTGAGTGTTATCTTCCACAATGATGCTTAACAGTAAACCATGTAAGCTCTTTCTTTGTTGGCAATTGTTCCTCCTCCTATTTGTTTCAACCACTAGCAGCCCTCCAGATGACCCTGTTAAATGTGCACGTAGCAACAGAGATTGCACCATTACAAACTCCTATGGCGCATTCCCTGATAGGGCCATCTGCCGGGCCGGTGAGGTTGCCTACCCTTTTACCGAACAAGAGCTGGTTGCAGTGGTGGCCGAGGCCACTAAGAAGCAGAGGAAGATGAAAGTGGTGACCAAGTATTCGCACAGCATGCCAAAGTTGGTGTGCCCCGACGGAGAGGACGGTCTCCTTATCAGCACGGTCTATCTTAACAGAACACTTGGCGTCGACAAATCGGCCATGACCATGACCGTCGAGAGTGGGGTGACGCTCAGAGAGCTGATAGAAGAAGCAGCTAAAGCAGGTTTAGCGCTACCTTACACACCATATTGGTGGGGGCTCACCATTGGAGGGCTCATGGCTACCGGTGCCCATGGGAGCTCCCTCTGGGATAAGGGCAGCTGTGTTCATGAATATGTTGTGGGAGCTCGGATTGTGACGCCGTCGTCGGCCGCCGACGGGTATGCCAAGGTTCGTTCATTGGTTAGTGATCAGCCTGACATGAATGCTGTGAAGGTCTCCCTTGGCGTTCTTGGAGTCGTTTCACAGGTACGTGACCTCTGGCCCATTATAGTGTCCTTTAGTACATTAGAACTTATGTGCAATGCCACTAGCTACGTCTAATAATTTTGTGGTTAAAATTATTGTGATTAATCAAATAATTTCCTAATTTCAATTGAAAAAGAAGAGAATATCTAATAAAATATAGACACACCATAAATCAATTTGGACAAACTAAATTTTACGTGAAAAATTTAAAATTTTGGGGGAAAATTACGGGGCAAACGGCCAAGATTAAATTCACTATATCACAATTTGATATAAAAAAGATCTACAAAAAAATAAACTCATCAATACTAATTTATTTTAATTTTTATAAAATTAGTATTAACAACAAATAAAGAAAATAGAGAATTATATATTACAAATTAAGAACTTGACAAAGTTATCATTACCGATTACAAACATATCTCAATAAAACATTTACATTTTTTTAATCAACAATTTTTCCCTTCCTTTCTCTTGACCTTTTTCTCCAAAACCAAAATTTCAAAAAAGAAAAGTGTCTAACATTGCTTTTATTCCTTTCAATCAACCAAATCTACAAAAACTTGGTTTTGTCAAAAATAAGGTTACAATTTCATGCATTTATAGAGGAAGGACAACCCAACAAATCTCCCCTTCCTTACTCCATGCAATACCTCTAGCCAACATGGGAAGCTACATGCTTGCTCCATTCTTATAGTAAACATGTTTCTCCTGTGACATAACTTAACTTTTGTCATCATGTCTGAAACATTCCTTTCAGTATGAATTTTTTTAACTCAAGAGATTTACTTTCCAACACATCTCTTATCCGGTGATATCTCACATCAATTTGTTTGCTCATTGAATAAAAACTTGAATTCTTATTTAAGTGAATTGCACTCTAGCTATCACAATGAACAATGTATTTCTCATATTTAACATTAATTTCATTAAAAAATCTTTTTGTAATAGCAATAAATTCAGCTTCAATTGTAGATAATTCAACACAGTTTTGCAACCTAAATTGCCAAGATACAACCCTATTAGTAAAATTAACAACAAACCCAGATGTTGACCTTCTTGTCTCTAAGTCACCTGCATGTCTACATCGGTGTAGCCAACCAATAAAGGTTTATCACTTTCAAAACATAAATACACTTTAGATATACCTCTTAAGTACCTCATTATCCATTTAACTGTTTGCCAATGCCCTTTGCTTGGATTTGCTAAATGTTTGCTAATTGTTCCAACTACATATGCTATGTCCGGCCTTGTACAAACCATAGTATACATCAAACTACTAACCGTAAAATCATAAGGAACTTTTGTCATTTCCTTCATCTCTGTTTCACTTAAGTTACTTTTCTTCAACTTGAAGTGACCCCCAAGTGAAACTTTAATTGACTTTACATCTTTTATGTTAAAATTTTCAAGTACCTTTTTTATGTACTTTTCCTGTGATACCCAAAGCTTTCTAGCTTCCCTGTCATGTAGAATAGACATTCCCAAGATTTGCTTTACCAATCCCTAATCTTTCATTGCAAAGGATTTATTCAAGTTCTTCTTTAAACTTGTAATCTTGGCTCCATCATGTCCTACAATCAACATGTCATCCACATAAAACAATATAATAATAAAGTCACCATCATCAAACCTCTTGATGAGAATATAATGATCAGAAATAAACTTTTTGTACCAATTCTTTTCCATAAAAGCATCAAACTTTTTTACCACTGTCTAGGAACTTACTTCAAACCATACAAACTTTTTTCAGTCTACACACCATCTATTCTTTTCCTCTAACTTAAAAACCCTCTGGTTGTTCCATTTATATGGTCTCCTCAAGATCCCCATGAAGAAAAGTCATCTTCACATCTAACTGTTCAACTTTCAAATCCAAACTTGCAGCGAAAGCCAGAACAATTCTAAAAGAAAACATTATAACAACTGGAGAAAATTTTCAACGAAATCAATACCTTTCTTCTGTCTGAAGCCCTTCACCACCAACCTTACCTTGTACCTTGGTTGTGTATTATTTTCTTCATATTTGATCATGTAGACCCATTTATTTTTTAATACTCTCTTCCCCTTAGGAAGATCTACCAACTCATAAGTGTGATTATCATGTAAAAATTTCATCTCATCTTGCATTGCCTTTAACTACTTTTCTTTTTCTACATGAACTTTGACGTCACTGAAATTTTCTAGTTCTCCACACTCAGTGATTTTCAAATATTTTGATGATGATATCTTGTTGATAGAACTGGTTCACGAGCTGATCTCCTCACATTAGTTGGCTGCCACTGATTAGAATTTGCCTGTTCCTTTCCAACATAATTAACAAACTCATTAGAAATATCATCTGACACCACAGCCTCATCCTCATCATCACTAGGTGGGTAAATAATTGTGTCACCCTAAGCCACTTTTTCACTTTTAGTTGAGGTTGAAAGTTCTTTTACCCTTTCCAAAGTTTCCTAAGATTTTGTTTGAGGAACTTCTTCCTTGCCAAAGTCCTCAACTGTTTGATCCTCTCTGAAAATTATATCTATGCTTTGAATTAGTTTTTTATTTTTAGGATCCCAAAGTTTGTATACAAACTTATATCACCATATCCCAGAAAAATATAATTTACGGCTCTAGAGTCAAGCTTAGCCCTTTGTTCATTCGGCATATGTGCAAAGGCCTTACAACCAAAAACTCTCAAATGAGAATAACTGAGTTTTTGTCACTTCAAACCCTTTCTGTTGGTCAAATAACAAGTTGTGCCCTGGCCTCACCCCAGAAGTTTTTAGGTAACTTAGCTGAAGACAAACTTCTAATTCTCTCAGAGATGGTCCTCTTCATTCTTTCAGCCACTCCATTATGTTGAGGAGTATAAGGGACCGTTTTCTCATACCTAATCCCGTGCTTGTTACAATATTCATCAAACTTAAAAGAACAATATTCACTACTATTATCACTTCCAAGGCATTTCAAGAGCTTACTGGTTTCACTTTCAACCAATACATAAAAATTCTTAAAGATGTCAAAAACATCACTTTTATTTTTCATGTCATAAACCCATACCTTCTTAGAAGTATCATAAATAAAAGTGACAAAATAAATAGAACCACTAAGTAATTTTACTTCCATACACCTACACACATCAGAGTGTACCAACTCAAGAACTTCTAACTTTCTCGTACTTATGCTTGCAAAGGATATCCTATGTTAGGGGTGGGCATCGGTCGGACAGACATCGGACGAATTATTGTCCGCATCTGTCCGAAATTTCGTCGGACAAAATTTGTCCGACCGACTTCGGACATCGAATTGTCCGTCGGGCCCAAGCAATGTCCGCGGACAGACCAAACCCTCTCCGCCGCCGCCACCTCCACAGCCACTGCCTCCGCCGCCGCCTCCGCCGCCGCCTGCCGCCGTAGGAGGGTTGGCAATGTCAAAGACGGCCGCGGCGACGGTCGCCGGCGGCGGAATCGACGACGCGAACAGAGGGTATCGGCGGCGGAATCGACGACGAGCGGCGATTCCGGCGTCGTGGAGGCCGGGCGACGGCGGGGGCGCTCGGGGCATCACGGCAACGCCGCGGCGGGGCCTGGCGGCGACGATCGGCGGCCGGGCGACGCGGCGGCGGTGGCGGCGGAATCGACGACAAGCAAAGATTCCGGCGTCGTGGAGGCCGGGCGACGGCGGGGGCGCTCGGGGCGACGGCGGCAATGCCGCGGCGGGGCCTGGCGGCGACGATCGGCGGCCGGGCGACGCGGCGGCGGCGGCGGCAGCGACCACGCAAGGGGGCGGCGCGGTTTGGACGGGGAAGAGAATGGGTCGGAGGTTTGATTGATGGCAATATCGTAAATAAGACTTGACTCGCTAATGTCTCGAGTCAATAATAATAACTAACTCGGAATAAATCCTTAAAAAATCCATAAAATCAGAAAAAATTCCATGAAATAAAATAAACACTACAACATCATAATGACATTCTATAACTAATAACCCACCCAAATTCCCCGTAACGCGTCCTAATGCGGTAAATGGCCTAAACTAATTCCACGATCAACTATATATAAAATAAAAAATAATTGGCATACTCTCATATATTTTGATAACTCATTCTTTTCTGTTGTATTCATGATGTTATCATCATATACTTGGGTACGTATGACCCTCATGGCTCGTACACCCGACCAGCATCGACTCAGTACACATATTCTAAAACATACTCGACTTGAACCGACAATTGAACCGATCGGTTCATAAGCATAAAACCCTGACTCAGATCACTGGTTTTACATTATGTTTATAATGTGATATATTTTTTTCGAAGATGGATCATACAAGTTTGTTATTAAATATCGGACACTCGGTCGGTCGTTCGGTCGGACAAAAATATGTCCATGTTTGGTTTGTTTTAATTCGGTCGAATTCGGTCGGTCAAATTTGGTCGGACATACTTCGGACATCGGACAGACGGACAAATTCGGACGTCCACGCCCACCCCTATCCTATGTTGTTTGCCCACCAAACAATGGTCACAATGACTAATTGTGATGTCCTTGACTTTGGAGAGGAGATTTAACTTCTTGAATGTCTCTAATCCTTCTCACTCATGTGTCCCAATCGATGGTCCCACAAATCACCAGTGAAATTAAGTGAGGAGATATTAACCTCTCCTCAAACTAGACTCGTCTCAGTCTTGTACAAACTGCAACACTTCTTCCCTTTGGCAACAACAAAAGAACCTTTCATAAGTTTCCACATACGTTGTACAAATTGTGAACCAAATCCTTTATCATTAAGCATTCCGGCTGACAACAAACTCATCCTTAAATTTGGAATATATCTGACATTTTTAAGCACCAATTTATAACCTATGTTTGTTACTATATGCACATCTTCAAGTCCCACGATTTTGGAAGTATCACTATTTCCCATCTTTACTATACCTAAATCCAAAGGTTCATAGGTAGTAAAGAAAATTTTGCTTCGAGTTGCATGGAACGATGCTATTGAGTCAACTACCCAACTAGCGTCACAATCAGCCATCAAACAATCATTCCCACAATCAGAAAAATCACAATCCATCATGCACAACATTAGTATTTGTTTCTCCTTGATCCTTGTTGTCCTTATTTTTCAAGTCTTTATTGAGCTTCCAACAATCCTTTTGAAATGACCTGTCATGTCACAATAATAATATTTCAAGTTCTTCCTAGATTTAGACCTTCCTCGACTCTTGTCCATTCTGTTTGTGTCTATATTTCTCAATTTACCTTTTGCCACTTCTGACACTAATGCACGAGACCCTGAAGTTGGTAGAGATTTTTTCTCACCTCCTCATTTAGTAAACTGCTTGTTACCATGTCTATTGTGAGTTTTTCATCTCGAGTAGCATTGCTCACAGAGATCACCAATGTTTCCCAGTTCTTTGGCAATGTGTTGAAGAGCAAGATAGTTTGTCATTTTTCATCTAAAATCATCTTTATCCTAACAAGTTGAGTAATAATACTTTTCATCTCATTGAGATACTCACTTATGCCACTTCCATCCTTATACATCAAGTTTACTAATTTCCTTATCAAAATGGTCTTGTTGCAAGTAGTATTTTTTTCATAAACTTCTTGGAGTTTATCCCATATTGATTTTGAGGATGTCAATTCAAAAATATGATGATACACAACTTCATCTACCCATTGTCTCAAACAGGTCATAGCCTTCCTATCTAACTTATTCAAGTCTCTATCAGTCACCTGTGCTAGTTTCTAACCAGTGATAGGTTCATACAAATCCTTGGAATATAGATAATCAATCATCTTTCTTTTCTAATAGTGCTACTTGCTCGACCCCTTAAGAGATATAATCTTAATATGCTTCTCATCATCAATCTTGTTTAAATATAAATTACAAATACACTAACTAGGCTCTTAGAAATTTTGTCAAATATTTAGCAGACATCAAATATCATCAACAACCAAAACTTGTAAACCAAGCAAACAATGCAACTAGGCTATGATTCCACTTGTTGTTGAGATTAATCAAACAAAATCCTCATTTCAACTAAAGAGGATGAGAATACTAAACAAAATATAGACACACCACAAACCAATCTGGATAAAACAAATTTCACGTAGAAAATCTTAAATTTCGGGGAAAAAATCATTAGGGAAATAGTTAAGATCAAATTCACTATATCACAACTTGATAAAAAAGATCCACGTGAAAACAAACTCCCCAATACTAATTTATTATAATTTCTATAAAATTGGTATTAACAAGAAATGAAGAAAATAAAGAATTATATATTATAAATTAAGAACTTGGCAAAAGTCTCCCTCGGCGCTCTTAGAGTCGGTTCGCACGTGTGTGAGACCTCTGGCCCATTACAGTGTTCTTTAGCCACTTAAGAACTTATGTGCAATGCGACTAGCTGCCACTAATAATTTTTTTGGTGGTTAAAAGACACTGTTTTTTTGAGAGAGATCTAGTTCGAAGATCTGCGTAAGCTTTCAATTCTCTTGCCGATATCAAGAAAGTTGAGAATATAATAAATTTTACCGAGACCCTTGTTTGTGATTAGATCACGTTCAGACTTTTGACTGTGGACCAGTTTATTTCTATGCCTCATTTCTTGGGCTGGGCCACTGGATTTATTGAATTCCTGGACTCGGAAATGTGCAGTGTCTTCTCAAAAAGCAAAGTGCATGTGCTGTCTATATAGTGAATGCTTGAATAAGATTTGTTTTTCTTTGTGCATGTTGGGGGTAGGTGACGCTAAAGCTGCAGCCTCTCTTCAAGCGATCTATCACGTTGATGTCTAGTAGCGACACAGATTTGAGCGACAAGATACTTAGCTTCGGCAATCAACACGAGTTCGCCGACATCACCTGGTTGCCAAGCCAGAAGAAGGCCATCTACCGGATTGATGACCGAGTCTCATCCAACGCCTCCGGCAATGGAAAGATGGACTTCATTGGCTTCCGTTCCACCTCTTCTCTCGCACTTGCACAGACAAGAACAGCAGGTGAATTGTATATTTTCGAGTGATCGTTATATATATGTGGTAGGGTTTTTTTTTTTGTACTTTTCGCTTATGAATTGGAACTGTTGTGGATATTTGGGATAGAGGAGACACAAGAGTCCACAAGAGACTCCAATGGCAAGTGCATAGATGCGAGGACAACCAGCACAACATTCATGAGGAACGCTAGTGGCCTCACAAATAATGGCATCATCTTCACTGGGTACCCTGTCGTGGGTCCTCAACACCGTCTGCAGGCCTCTGGCAGCTGCCTTGACAGCCTCAAGGACTCCCTAATCACAGCATGCCCATGGGATCACAGGGTCAACGGCACGTTCGTCCACCTTTCCGCCTTCACCATTGGCCTTTCCAATATAAAAAGCTTCATCCTGGACGTGCAGAGGCTTCGAGATTTGGAGCCAAAAGCCTGGTGCGGAGTGGACCTCTACAATGGCATTCTCATGAGGTATCTCAAGGCCTCAGAGACATATTTGGGGAAGCAAGAAGATGGGGTGGATTTGGACATACAGTACTACAGGAGCAAGGACCCAATGGTGCCTAGGTTGCATGAAGATGTCTTGGAGGAGGTTGAGCAGATGGCATTGTTCAAGTATGGGGCGCTGCCCCATTGGGGGAAGAACAGGAACCTTGCATTTGATGGGGTTATCAATAAGTATGGGAACAGGGAGGCCTTCTTGAATGTGAAACAGTTGTATGACCCTTTGGGATTGTTCTCAAGCGAGTGGACAGACCAAGTTCTTGGGGTTGGCGGGAAAGCCAGTATTGTAAAGGAAGGGTGTGCTTTAGAGGGCCTTTGTGTGTGCTCCGAGGATGTGCATTGTGCTCCTAAGAAGGGATACTATTGTCGCCCGGGTAGAGTTTACAAAGATGCCAGGGTTTGTAGCCGCAGTGTGTAAGGCAGCATTGAAGACAAAAAAAAAAAAACACCGAATAAATTGGATGCATTGTGCACACACGCGTGATCGTCATGGATGTTTACATCTATCTTGTATGTGGTGTGATTTATTTATCAACTGCATTATTGGCTACTTGGGTAAAAGCACAGGAGTTCACACAGACATTCACTTCGGGGATTGAGTAGGTAATTAACCTTAGTTAATGACAGATATAGTTACCTAATCATTTAGTAAAATCTTTTAAGAACTTGATAATGAGGAAAGGTTGGTTTGCGCATTATTAGAAACTCTTCCTCATCTTAGCTAAACGAGCTCAAGTGATTTAGCCCATAGTCCCCCAGCGTAGCTCATTTAAGCCCAAAGTTTGTGTATGCGAAACCAACTTCCTATGTATGATGAGAATAATTTACCTATACCCGGTTACCATCGCCCTAGTCATGCCTGAATTATTTTAGACTTGGTAATCATATTTACTTTTTAGTATAATTGATTGCAAAAAAAAAAGAAGGAAAAATACTTACTTGCAAAGCTTGAATAACTTGCATTTTTTGAGGGCACAACTCAGTTGTGTGGCAAAAATCTTTCCCCTTCTTCATGATCTATTCCTTACCCCATATATATATATATATACCATTTTCTCACCAAACTTCTCTTGGCTGGTACTTATTAGTTCCTAAGCTATGTCCTTTCTATGAACATTTTAGAGGATATAATTTAGCAACTTGTAGAAGTCTGTAAGGAAATCAGCAGAACCTTATTGGAGTTGGACAATATAAAGAAACTTCAAAGTTAAGGATCTTTTCAAGGAACTTCATCCTCATGAATATGTACCCTTTGCACATTGGACTTTTATGCTAGGGTATCAATTGCATATGGATGCATACATTTCAATGTATCGATCTCCTTGAGAAGTAGATGTTGTTTGTGCTTGTTTATATGTTGATTTTATGTTAATGAAGTTCATTAGACGTGCAATTATAGCAAAATGTATAAGCGCGAATATGATCTTGGTCATATATATGACTGTTTGGATGTGATATTCTTCACCTGGATCGATTGTATGCAGATTATGTCGTTTCGATCCATAGTCATGTGAAAAGTTAAACCTTTCGAAAGAAAGTTGCTTTAAAAAAAAAGTTGTGCTCTTAGTGGTGGTGTTTGGATTAGTCGAGTAAGAGGATGCCCTAAGAATTAAAAACAAACAAAACAGGGCAAAAATTCATCATAACAATGGACAAGGCTATTTTTTAAAAAACAAAAAACAATGGACGAGGCCAAAAGTGTAATGTACAATCCTTATCAACATTTCTGCAACTTTACACATGAGTACCATTCTCACGTGATATTATTTTATGCTTCTTTTATATATATATATATATATATATATATATATATGTATGGAGTGCTATGGTGCGCTGCAAGTTTTTGCAGCACACCATACGCTGTTGAAGGAAAGCCGTTGGATCGAAATCCGGCGGCTCACGTTCATCCTTTCGTTTTTTCAGATTTTTAGATCCGATTACCCGCCCGACCCGCCTGACCCGCCCGAACCGCCTCCTGCTCGCGACTGTGCCACCGCGGCCTCGCCGCCGCCGCCGTGGCCTCGCCGTTGCCGCCGCGGCCTCGCTCCTGCCGGCGGCTCGCCCTACCCCCCTCCCCTACCCGGCCACAGCCGCCGCCGTGGTCCGCGTCGGCCGGCACCCTGCAGCTGCCGCCAACCCACCCCCCCTCCGCCACGCCAGATCCGCACCCCTCTGCCCCTCGCCCGCCCCCGGGTGGCGGGGGGCGCCAGCCGGGGGAGGGCGAGGGACGGAGGGGCGCGGATCTGGCATTGGCGGAGAGGGGGGGGTTGGCGGCAGCTGCAGGGTGCCGGCCGGGGCGGGGACCACGGCGGCGGGGTGTGACCGGGTAGGGGGAGGGGGTGGAGGGCAGGCCGCCGGCAGGGGCGAGGCCGCGGCGGCAAGCGGCAAGGCCGCGGTGGCGCAGTCGCGGGAAGGAGGCGGTTCGGGAGGGTCAGGCGGGTAATCAGGTCTGCAAATCTGAAAAAACGAAAGGATGAACGAGAGCCGCTGGATTTCGATCCAACGGCTCTCCTTCAGCAGCGTATGGTGCGCTGCAAAAAGTTACAGTACACCGTAACACTCATATATATATATATATATATATATATATATATATATATATATATATATATATATATATTACTCCTTAAGAACTCAATCAATGAAAATCGATGAATGAGAAAATTAAAAGATAACCACCACTTCCAGCCCAGAACTGTCCATAACTTCATATGACACACCCCTTATTGGACTGTACTTGATCTTAAATATGTTGAATGAATATAACAATATATATATACGGATACATATTATATATATAATTTGTCTAGCAAATATCAACTCCACCGTTCATCCAACCGTGACACAGTTGACGCCGGCGACAACCACCACCGGACTCCGGTGCCGGAGAAGAAGCTTGAGTTGAGCTTTCTGGCACTCCACCTTTGCCCCCATGGGCCTCCCTGATCTGGAGCTCATGGCTCTGATCACTCTCGGGAACTCCACATACCCTTTTATCCCCCTCACTATGTGTGGGTTCTCCGACTCCGACGACCCCTTGCGTTGGCAGCTTCCTTGCTTCAGAACCAAACAGTTTGCAGCAGTTGAAGAAGAAGAAGAGGTTGGAGGAGGAGGAGGCGGTATTGGAGGAGGTGGAAGCTGCTGGTTGTTGTCATGATGAGCTAGCTTTGGTCCGTCAAGCTCGGCCAGCTTCTCCTCCATGAGGAGGCTGGCATCGACCATCTTCACCTGCACCCTCTCCTCCCTCCACACCTCGGCCATCCTCAACATCCTCTTCTCCTCCTCCACTTCCTTCTTAAACCGCTCCATCTCCTCCCTGGCCCTCTCCCCAGCCTCCCGTGCATCCACCAGCTCCCTCGCCAGCTTCTTGCTTGTGGCCTCAGCCTTTTTCCTCATCCGCCGCTCCAACTCCACCTCGGCCTTGAGGTCCTCGACCAGGGGGCCAGATCCAGCTCGTTCATGGTGGAGGCGAGCTCAAGAGAGGAGGGGTGGTTGGTTGGGGTGCAATGGAGGTGGTGTGTATTTAGAGAGGGGGAGTAAAAGGGATTGTGGTAGAGCTTCCATGTGGGTGAGGAAGTGGTGGGGTGTGCGAGCATTTGATTTTGGTACTCATTGCCCGGCGCCATCATCAACATCGTCGGCTCCTCTTCCATCGTCGCTGCTGCTTCTTCTCTGGCCCTTTTTCTCATATTGTTATTTTTTGTTCTAGTATTGACAGAAAGGAAGGAACAGGGAAGGGGTGGACCAGACCGCTCTTTGAGATATCGCAATTATATTGCCACCATGGTCGTGGGTTGGTTGTAATCGAAAAGGAAAGACGTGGATATTGAATGGGAGCCTCCACTGTCTTCTCTCTTCTTTTTCTCCCGGAGCCTCGACTTTGCATCATTAGAAGTGGGGGCGGACATTTTTGAAGAGCTACTCCGTATAACTTATACAAGAATCGAGATTTTGCGTAAAAGGTTAGGGGTTTAGACCGTGGGGGTCGTGTAGAGAAGTTGGTAGGTGTGTTTGTGCTAGACTAGGGATTAGCATAGAAAATACATAGTTGACAATGGAGACAGGAAACTTACTTGAAATCGGCTGATATGAAAATTGACTTCATGTGTTTGAATTTTACGTAAAATTCAACTTTCTAATTTATGATTTTTTCAAATAAAGTACAAAATTTTTTAAGTTTGACTTTAATAAACTCCTTAGATGATGATGTTAACTAATCAAATTCAGATGTCAGTTGATAAAATCTTCTTCTATCTATAATAAGGGAACAATTTTTGACAATAGTCAATTTAACAAGTGATGAACAAATGTCAATTTTTGATTGATTAATTAAATATTAAGCAAAAAATAATATGTACCAAGTAATCTAAAGATAAAGATCAGAAGATACAGATCATCAAGTGCCAGTACATTATCAGAAGATAACGATCATAAAGTGCCGGTACGTTTCTAATAGATCTATCTTTGTTTGAGATTAATATTAAACAAAAAAATAATACGTAGAAAGTAATTTAAAGATAAAGATCAGTAGATGCCTCCGTTACTAATAGATTTATCTTTCTGTGTCTGAGATTAACTTGAGTGGTGTTATTAAGATTATCACTGCATGTAAATAAAAAATTATCCGTTATACATGTAAATAATTATGTTTATCGTTTCTCCTGCATTTTGATTTAGTGGATCGGTAGTAGGTGAGATATTTTGTTTGTTGTGTGTGTTTGAGAATTGTTTAGCAATTTATATGTTTTGAGATTATTGTCCAGATTAGGTTTTGGAAAGATTCAGAAGACCAATACCTAATGGGGTCAAGACTTAATTTTTTTTATGGCTTTAGGTACACTTTCACCCTCTAATTTAATATAAAATCTAATAAATTATAACAAGTGAATCACAGTACCCCCACAAAAACCCGCACCATTCTCTTCTACACCGCTCGGCAGGAAGCCGTGCACCCATTACTCAATCTAGCCAGTGAGCCCCATCATATCTCTTTGCCTTTTGAGGTCTCCTTTGAGACTTTGACCCTTCTTCTTTAACCCTTCTTCCTTGTTTCCTTCTTGTGATCATTTGGGTTTTTCTAGTATTCTATACTCTACCCATATATATTCACAGCTTTTCATGCTAAGTACTCCTTCATCTCCACCGACTAGTAGGTCCCAGACCCCAATCCCCGGCCTTTTTATATAGTAGCAAGATCAATCTGTCGGCCAAGCATCACACTATTACTCCCATCTTCTCCAGTTTCGTTTCCGCATTTCGTCGAACACTTTGAACCAAGAGGAGAAGGAGGCCAGAGCAAGATAGCTAGAAGAAGCTGCTATCGGTCCATTAAGATGGGGAACTGCGTATTCAGAGGCTTCGCGCAGTCGGCCGACGTGATAAAGGTGGTGACGGCCAACGGCGGCGTGATGGAGCTCCACCCGCCCATCACCGCCGAGTGCATCACCAACTCCTTCCCCGGTCACGGCATCTTCCACTCCCGCGACTTCCTCTCCCCCCACCCGCTCATGCACTCCGACGAGCTCCTCGTCGGCGAGCTCTACTACCTCCTCCCCTGACCACCAGCCAGCCGAGGAGGGCCGCGTCGGCGCCGGCGGCGCCGTACCGCATGTCGTCCGACAGCAACGGCGGAGCGTGGAGGAGGGCGGCGGAGCCTGCCGACGGCGGCGCCGTGTGGAAGGTGAAGCTGGTGATAAGCCCCGAGCAGCTGACGGAGATATTGTCGACGGAGACGAGGACGGAGGCGCTGATCGAGAGCGTGAGGACGGTGGCCAAGTGCGGCAGCGGGTTCGCGTCGGCGGCCAACTCCGACCAGTGGAGTGTGGCCAGCAGTTGGCGAGGGGGAGAGAAGGTGGCCTCGTGATTGATTATATTAAATTGAAAAATATCTAATATCTGATTATTATTTTATTGATTTCTCTGAGAATGCTAAAAGTTATACGTATAGCAACTTCTAACAATCTTCTAATGTATCTAAAATAGTTTTGGTTGATCTAATGCACAGGCTTGTTATTATATTGCTATTATGCACTGCTAATATGCATTTTTCCAGACCAATTAAGTGACGGTTTGATTCTGCATGACATGTAAGGGAAATTTAGTAGCACTTCTTCGTTTAAATTTATGGTATTGATT
This sequence comes from Piper betle, assembly GCA_033002965.1. Classification (NCBI taxonomy): domain Eukaryota; kingdom Viridiplantae; phylum Streptophyta; class Magnoliopsida; order Piperales; family Piperaceae; genus Piper; species Piper betle. Next base: position 6,268 of record JAURVB010014214.1, on the reverse strand, counting down.
TCTTATTTAACGTTATATTTGTCATCTTTTATAATTTTGCGCCCCTTATTTCACGTTAGCTGAGTTGAAATGCCCATTTTTCTCTAATTTTAACTTTTCAGCCATTCGAATTTTACAGGCTAATCGTGTGACTTTATCTAAGCATTGAGTGCACTATTTATATAATTTTAGAAGATGCCACGAAAAAGACGTTTTTGGCACGGAGAGCAACCAAGACAGGATATTGTCTCCTCGTGACAGTGTATCGTTGTGCCTTAAAAAACATCTCTAAGAATATGCCTCCCGAAATATTTATCATCTAATGCATGTTACATGATATTAGTTTTATTTGTTTGGAAATTTTTTGTAATTAAATGTTTGCGGAAGTTACATTCCGCATTATTTAACTAACATTTGAAATGAATTTTTATTATTTTCTCCTTTTTAGTTTAATTTATTCTTAAAATTTTATACAAAATTTTCTTAATTTCATCTTTCTCTGCGCACATTTCTCATTTAATCATTATCGCACAAAATTTTATCATTGTAACAAATTACTATATATAATTAAGGCTAAGGTACTGATATTCATGATTGTGAATGAGAAATATCCAAAACATTCAAAGTACATATTTTTCTTAAAAACAATAGCCTTCATAAAATTTGTTTTGAAACATTATGAACATTTCTTGTTCACAAGATTGGAGGTTAATGAGTATCTTTTGATAAATGGGCATTTGAAATATTTTTTATGATGAATAAAAATTTGAATAGAAATATTAGCATAAATTATAATTCTAAAATAATCACATCTATAATAAGATTTTAGTGTTTTATTCGTCAATGATCAACCGCTGAGGAAGGAGAGCAAATAGAATTGTCGCCCTCTCTTTAATTTCTAAAAAAATTGCATCAGTTGCATGGTCAAATTTGATTGTGCCGTCAAATCTAATCCCGTGGGCAGATTCTGGCCATGGATCACATCAACTTAAATTTTTTACCACCCTTGGCTCATATCAACTTTTCTAGTATGAGTTACTGACTCATATAAGTAGATGGTCTGAGCCGTAGATTAGAAGGCTGATCTAGATTGGATCGTGTAAAAAAATTTTACTCCAAGAGTGCAGGTGGCGAGCCAACCAAACAGAGCCAGCTGGTTAGACTCGGCCTTCCACAGGAAGATCTGGATATGCATGACCACAGTCAGCAAAAAAAATTGTCAATTTTGTATTATTTATTTATTTCACTCAAAGTATATAATATTATAGATTATATATGGTCTGTCTCGTAGAAAAAAAATCAGGCTGGAAAATTTAAAAATTATTAAATACTCTTATTTATAACTATTAAATTAATTAAAAAATTATTTTAAATTTTATAGGGTGGCTATAAATAAGACTACTAGACAATTTTTAAAGTTCCAGGGAGGTTAGAACTCTGTGATGCAAGTTATGTTGAACTTTTTGTTTGTTGGACTTCTGGTAATTGTAATATGTTAGCTCATCGTGCCACAAATTATGCTTGTAAGCATTTGGTGCAGTGTAATGACGATTCTTTCTGATTGCCTTAGTTTGTTTGAAAAAACTAATTTGATATCTTTTTAATTAATTTACTAAAAATGTCGTTTTAACTAATTTAATAATTATTTAAAATAAGAATACATAGCAGATTTTAATTTTACATAGTTCGGAAGTGTGATGCAAGTTTGAAACTGCAACAATGGGGCCCATTGTCGTCAAAAAATGTTTCAACGGAGTCGCATGATCTTAACCGCACCACGCACCACGCACCACGCACCGAATTCCCCCAATTCTGCCCTTTTCATGCAACTCTGGTGTGACTATCTGCTATGGAGGAGGCCGCTTCTAGTTGCACCCCTGCATCTTCCCGCAAGGTTGCTTTCTATTCGTAGCATTGTTTGGTAATCATCCCTTTTTACGTTAATTGGTTTCGCTTTATTGGGATTTTTTGTTTCTTTTGCAGGCGAAGTTCAAGCCCAAGGTTGGCCCTCGCAAATTATTGAAGCCTACTGATGTTAGAAGGTGCTTCCAATAGGTTTCTCGTCTCCGGTTTTCTTTCCTAGGCTAATGATATTTACTACCGATAGAAATTGATAATCCTAGCAATTTCAGTTAGTTATTTCTACTAAATAGAAATAGAAAACTAATAATTATAAAACTAATAATTATAGCTTCCAACAACTCCCTCAAGATCGATAGGATTAATAATTTCATCACTGCGAAACATCATAATCCTTTTCCCTTGATTTTTTTAATTTTTTTATATTAGTTTTGTAGTGAAGTATCTCTGGTGGAAGATGAAATAGAATGGCAAAAGCTTGTAAAGGTATGTATTTCTTCTTCTTCATATTTTCTTCCTTTTTTTTACTCTCTTTCTCGCTCTTTTTTTTAAAAAAAAACGTAGGTGGGCTCTGGGAGGAGGGCGGCTGTGAAACAGAAAAACTGTAAGTAGTCGTTACTTGATATCAGTTTTGGTTGAAGGTGCTATACAAAATTGCTCGTAGTAGTTTTTCTAATTTTTGTTTCCGTGTCTTACAAAGTCGCATTCATCCTTGTATGTCTGGCTGCATGTGTGGCCCATTTTGGCAACAGTTTTGTTCTATCAGTTGTTCTTTACCTTGATCCAAATTATATGAGCTGATGTTGAAATAGAGGAAAATAATGTAATTAGGGATTCTTCAAAGCCTTTTTCCAACTCTTCACTGTAGTCCTTGCCTTTCTGAAAACACTGTAAGTGCTTATAAAAAAAGGATTTTGCATTTAATCTTATTGTTGAAAGTGGTGCACCCCAACGGCTAAGTTTCACAATTTTTTTCCCAAAGTGAATTCGGATTAGAACTATCATTCTTTGTGGTTGAGTATTAACAAGGGATTTGTCTTCTATTTATGGAAGATGGATGCGTAGAATAGAAAACATTGTTTTGCAGTAGAAAAGGAAAGCCTAGGATTTTTAAAACAAAAATTCATCTATGTTAAGTTTTATAATGTTAACAGTTTTTTTGAAGCCATGTTTGGAGAGTTTTAGTGAATGCCCTAGCTCCTAAGGTGTTCACCAAACTTTATCAGTAATTTTGCATGGTAACATGCTATTTACCAGAACACATTTATAAATAGAACGATGTGTCTTTCACAATGCATTTTTTTACTTGAATGTTGTATTATTGTTTATTGCAATAACAAATAACACTGAATATGAGAATTCAAAATTGAACGAAAAATTTCACATGGTCAAATTAGTATGTATATATGCTTTAGTTTACAATACTATCATCATTTCCAAGTTCTGACTTTAAGGTTGGAAGGCAGAATGATCATATCTATTCTGCTTATAGAGGATTGCTATCTGTCATTTTTATCACAATAAACCTTTTTATTTTGTTAGATTGAAAGTAAAATTGGAACTATGTTATGCCACTTTTCTTTTCCTTAAGAACTGTTCAGATGATGACTGCTCCTTTAATTGAGAATGGATTCTGGCCAATTCTTTTTGTCCCATTTTGAAATATTTTCTGTTTCGGATCGAGGAAATTTGGAGCCAGCTTTTGAACAGGTTGTTCGTATTGTTATGGAATGATGGATTTTTAACTTGGTTTTTACTACAAGAATCCTTCAACTAGGAGTATTGTAATTAAGGGAAGCATTCTTCTGTATATGCATCATTGGCTGAGGTTTACTCGGTGTGTTTTTTCCCTCTCATCCCTTAATCATACATAATACATCCTATTATCTTAAACTGAGCCTCTATATAAAAAATGTAAACTTCGAAGTCTGTTGAATAATTGAACTAGTGGTCAAGGAGTGAACTCAATCATAGCTGGCCTCTCACATGTAACTAATAAAATAATTAGATTGTATATACAAGTGGAACAAAACGTTGTTGTCTGATAAAAAAGTATATTTCTTATCTACTTTTCCTTGAGAGGTGATTCTATCATCCAAGCTGCATCATTTTGTCAGTGAAAGAAATGTCAATTTGCGCATCAATTAACCAGACTTGTGTCCTTTGCTGGAAATGCTTCAAAGATTCCATCAAAGTGGCAAAAATATGGAAAAAATTGGTCACACAAATTAAAATAGCGGTTATTTGCTTACAAGTATTTGTGAATTTGTGAATGATGTTCACTTGCTTGCATTTCTTGAAATGGTATCCATGTAGTGAAATGTTCTTTATTCAGCATTCTTCTGTGGTATACTTTCAGTGGGGCCATTGCAAGTTTCATTTGGTTATGGCAGTCAATCAACACCTGAGAAATCACTTGAAAACTATGGAGGCTCCAGTGCCGTGAAAAGAATTGATGCTGGTTTGTCAATTTAATTAGTCATTTGCTTTTGGTATTATGAAATATAATATTATCCCTCTAACTGATCATTGTTGGTATTTTTTATTGTGTCTGTAATGATAGAACCAGAGACATTTGAAACTCCCGCGGATACTTCTTCAGCTTCAGATGCACATAGAGCAAATAAGAAGGAATTTATTGAACCATGGGTGAGTTGTATGCTTATTTTTTTCATTTTCTTGAGCTACTTGTGCTATCTTTGTTGCCTTTTAGCTTGTTTATCTGGCTTCTTTCTTTGCGAAACTTGCAGGACTGTTACTATTACTACCCTGTATCTCTACCTCTCAAAAGGCCATCTTCTGGAAATCTTGGTATTTTTATGATGCAAATAAAGGACTAAAGCTGTTATTTTAAAAAAAAATTTTTTTACAGACATAATACAATGTAAATTTGCAGAACCTCATGGGCAGGAGTCGAATGCTTCTGGAGACCTGGATGATGGGGAAAGCAGAGTAAACTCCGCTCTCGAGCTTGGGCTGATGGTCGGTGTTAGAATGTTTTATTGAGATACACTACAGAATTGTTAGAGTGAGTTGTTGCAGAAAGGAAATATTTTAATAAATGTTAGTTATGTATATGTCTTTTACCTTGACAGGACCATACGGAAGAAGAGCAGATGTTGCTTTTCCAATTCCCGCCTTCTTTGCCAGCCATGAGAAGACTGGCTTCTTCAAAGGGCAAAGAAATTGCTACCCATGGTCGCAAGCTGGGAAGAATTCAAGCTGAGAAGGGAAGCACATTGGAAAATTTACCAGCTGGCTACATGGGAAAACTGCTAATTTATAAAAGTGGGTCTGTCAAGATGAAACTCGGAGATACTCTCTTGGATGTGAGTACCTTGGTCATATGCTCTTTGCATAATTTCATATATATCTCTCTAGTAGTATTTGTTAACAAGGAAGCTGTTATCTTATCATAATTGTTCGAAAACGTTCTCGTAACATCATTGCAAACCTTCATTGATCAACTTGACATAATTATGTGCAGGTTTCATCGAGTTCGGGCTGCACGTCTGCACAGGATATTTCAGTGATAAACCCCACGAAGAAACACTGCTGCGTCCTTGGAAATGGCCCAAACCGCGCAGTCGTGAGCCTCGACGTTGATTGCCTTCTGGGTGACACTACTAATCAGCGGTAGATTATCTGCGCTTCTCCAACATCTAGATTTTCTCGGCCTGTCATGTAGATAACACACTGCCTAACACATTGAAGCTAAATTATTATGTTCATAAAAGAAACCCCATGTATAGTCGATGCCAATTATTGAAGTGTACAGCGTATGCTAGAATTTATTACCATTTGCAGATGCAAGGGAGAAGTTGCAAAAACAATGTGAGAAGTTAGGAATATATGCAAGGCAAATGTTGCAAAATGTGATGTTGTACAGGGTGTACTTTAGTGCTTTTCATTCATCTTCTAAAATACCATCCTTAGCATTGGAGATCAAGAACAAAAATGGAGAATGGAGGCTCCTCCTCCTCAACTACATTCCCCTGTGGCTGCTCGACCACATTGAAACCTTCCCCTTGTCAACACCTCCAAGGAATCCCAAGTACAAGCCCGAACCTCGGTTGCAGACCAGACAGCAGTCCCAACATGGTGCACCGCTTTGAGCGACTTGGCCAGCCCACACATCTCATCCGGATCGTAGAAGACGTCGGACATGAGCACCAACTCCACTCTCCCGATGTCGGCCACCCGATCCCCACACCAGCTCCCGCACCTCCACTGGCTCGCCCAGACCGTTCGCCTCCGCGTTCTGCCTTAGGCAGGGCAGCACGGCGGCGATGTCGGTGAGCACGTCGTGGGCGGCCCTGAGCGTGGCCGCGAGAGGCCCAGAGGTCGGTGCCGACGCCGAGCTCGAGCACCGCGGAGGCGAAGGCCTGCCCGGACGGAGGCAGCAGTGTGGTGGACGAGATGGAGGGCG
>JAURVB010014213.1:0-13495 GCA_033002965.1 Piper betle | reverse complement strand
TACTATAAGATGTGAGTTGCACTGGGCTTCGACCCGTGAATTGATCTAGAGATGTGAAATTTGTTGGTAAGTTGAAGGACTGGATTTGTGGGTTGTTGCAGGAAGGGGGATTATTATCGTTATTTGGCGGAATTCAAGACTGGAAGTGAGAAGGAGGAGGCTGCTGATCAATCCCTTAAAGCTTACCAGGTAATAAAGCTTTGCATAAATAAACAGTTTTGGGGTAAAATCGGCTGGATCTTTTGTTCCTGGATCTGAAAGAAGTTATCTTTTGAATGTTCAAATTTAATCTACTGTTTCGTGTTGCGTTGTGAGTAATCTTTCATTCTCAGTTAGAGATTTTTCAATTTTTTGGATTGTTGCATTGTTGTGTACAGACTGCATCCACAACAGCGGAGGCAGACTTATCTCCCACTCATCCGATTCGGTTGGGCTTGGCATTGAACTTCTCTGTGTTTTATTATGAAATCATGAATTCTCCTGAGAGGTAAAAAAAATAAAAATGTGGTTATGGAATTGGTGCTTGTTGCTTTCAAAAGTCTTTGATGCAATCGTTCTTTATTAATGTGGTTTTAGGGCTTGCCACTTAGCTAAGCAAGCTTTCGACGAAGCTATCTCTGAGCTTGACACTCTCAGTGAAGAATCTTACAAGGACAGTACTCTTATTATGCAACTCTTGAGGGATAATCTTACTTTATGGACATCGGACATTACCGAAGATGGAGGTAAATAAAGTTAATATTACTCATGTAATTTATGTTCTCTTTTTGGGGGCTTGTCCATAACATATACCTTCTATGAGTAATATTGAGCGGAATGTGCAGCGATATACTGTAGATTAAGTGTTCAAAAATTTTCTTGAGAGATCATGAAAAGTGAGATCTAGAATTTAGAAATTGATATCATTTTCTACATTAAACTTTTTGCGATTCAATGTTTTCTAGTTTGTCTATCCATTATATTTATTTAAGTAACTTGTCATCTCCTTGTCTTTAACGTCTTTTTCCTGGCATTAGATGATGCACAGCGGATGGAAACCAGTGGAAAGGCTGGGGCGGGTGACGCAGAGGTAATTTAACATTTTGTCTATTTAAATTTATAACATCTTCTGCATGTCAGACCAGACAGAGTTCTTTTGTTCCTGTGTTGTTTATTTTTCAGTAATCAGATCGACCTATCCTTGGAGATTGAAGAGATTCGGCTAAGACTCCATTAAATTGTTTGTTTCGATTAGAAAGATTGTGGGTGTCTTGTTGTTACTCTGTGTCGTATATCAAGCGAGTTCTTGCGAATGTCAATGAGCGTTGCAATAGAGAGGAACTTGTGAGTGAACTGGAGGCTGCAGTTTTTTGTTACTGTGTTGTGGAACTCTTGCCGATTGAGCAAATAGACATTTTTATCTCTTGATTAGGGTTTTCCCGGATGCTTGCATTTTGCCATGGTAAGCGTATTTGTCCTGTCTCACTTTTGTTTAAATCTTAATAAATCCAAATTTCATCATCTAAGCTACATTGTTTATCCATGTTTGATTTTATCTTGAATTCGATTGGTGCGTTGCCATGTTTCTCAATGCTAAACCTAACTGTCTTAAACACTCCAATGGTGGGGTTTGGTATTATGTTAGAGACCTTTGTTAGGCAAAATTTTGTCATTTCTGAAGTGTTTTTCCAAGCATGCTTTCCGGTGTTCACGTTTGGAATTCCTTGCTAGACTTCGAAGATCCAAACGTGCTAGCCTGGTAGATGATGCATGACGATCATTGGTAATTAGCGTCGTTTGTTTTACTCGACGATTATATTCATTCGTAACAGTTTTGTATGCATGAGCCGCCCTCGACATGTAAGCTCAATACAAGAGCACAAAATTTTTCTTCGGATCAGTAAAAGTCTATAATACTGAAATTTGTACAGCTTTCCGACAAAAGTTCTTCAATTGATTGGACATGGATTTTCTAGGATCCATTACAATGTATTGAAAGCCGAATTTAACGGAACGTTTAGCTAGGAAGTTGAAGTGCGGATTGACATACTGACATCCATAAACATTCGAAGTTAAGCAAAAATACAGCTACAGTACCTAAGATGCAATTATTTCTCTACTTGTAATGGATGTAGATCATTCATCTGATTAACTGATGGTGATAATTTGAAGATTTTTTAGTCCACTTCAAGGCCAAGCATTCCTTGGTCATTGCCTTGTGTTAATGCATTCAGTTCATGCCTTTTCCTTCCAAAATAGATTGCCCAGAAGTGTACCGTGTATCAGGGGGTGCCTTAACGGGAAAGCAGCTGTCACTCCAGTTCTTTTTTTCCTTTTTCAAATGATGGCGTTCTAAATTGAAGTTTATTAAAAGCTGGAAATATGGCTCACACGATCACATCTAAGGCTATAGGAGTTGGGATAAGGTTAGATACGAATGTAACCTCCGCAAATTCAACCCGTATTTGAACCTTTAAAGATGGTATAAAGGTGACCCTCCCTGTGGTTAACCCATCTTTACCATCTATGATTATACCGTGGACTCTAACTTACGTGAAAAGCTCGAATTTTTAATCTTGTTATTCATGTAATCATTTGGATGGCTAAACTATAAAATATGATAAAAGTTTCACAGACTACCTACCCTTATATAATATATCACTGACCGTAGTTTGTTTGATAATATATGCTATTATTAATATAAATTAGTCAAGATATCATGTTTTAATTTTATAGATAAATTTTCGTTGAATAATAAAATAAATTATAATAATCTAATATCTTAAAGATAAATTTTGATTGACTCTAATTTTAATGATAGATCCTAGAGTGGATAAATTATAATAATTTGATTTATCATTGTTATTTTTTATTTTGATTGGTCAACTTATATTTAGTTTCTCTTTTATTAATAAAAAGGTAGATAATCTGTTTCTAGTAAGTTGTGTGCTCCACAGATTTTAATGCGCTGAGTTAAGTCTGAAACGAAGGACTAGAAAAATACACTACTATTTCCATCCTTTTCGTGTATATAAAAACGAGTGGAAATATATGTCTTGATCGAATAATGATAGAAATGATAACAATAAGACTCATTTTCACCAAATTTTTATTTCCAGGCAACATTTCCTTGGCAAGGAACAGACCCCTTAAAGCATATATAAGGCAGTGGAAATTTTGACAGACTAGAAATTTTTTTCATATCAAGAGCCCCCATTTTATACACATGAAATAGATAGGGTGGTTTATTCGTCAGTTTCAATCCATAAACAATTTAAAAATAATGTAATCTCTGAAAACAGGGTGTTCCCAACCAAAAAAAGCAACCTAGTCGATCGATCACGTGATCAGTGTTGGGTTAATCCCATATAAGTCGTAAATTATGTTAGTGACTTGTATATAAGTTAATAAGAAAGTATTATTCCCCTAAAAGTGGTATCAGAGCCTAATTGATTTTTGTTGGTTTTAGTGTGGTATCAGTGGTTAGTTTTAGTATTGCCTTGTGGTTGGTTTTAGTGTTACCTCGATTTACTTAGTCTAACCTTAATTAGAGTCTCATAGAATTTCACTCTAACATGTGAACCTAGTTGGATGGGATTTACTAAGCCAGCCCGAATTGAAGTTTTATAGAATTTTATTATAACATGTGAACCTAGAATGCTTCAGGGGAGAGGGGGAGATGATTTGGATTGTATGATGTGTCAGGGGGGAGGAGATGATTCGGATTGTATGATGTGTGAAGGGGAGAATTATTGGGTTAATCCCACATCAGTCGTGAAGAAAAAAATCATGAGGCGTATTGTTCAAATCATTGGTCCTATCTCATCGTATCACATTATGTTCTACAAGATTTGAGAATCACCGTCAATACCACGATCCGGGATAAGCCTTGTCTCCATAGCCCCTGACTATCATGTGGGCCCTAGGCTCCATAGCCCCCAACTGTCATGCAAGCAGACTAGCTTCGGTTGAAACCCAATGTGCAGCGCCTCGCTCCCTCCAGAACTAGGCCAGCCTTCCCATTGGATCGGCAGAATAGGCCACTCCTTCCCTTCCATCAAGATTAGAACACATAAGCCTGACGATATCTAGTTCATTTGTCGTGCATCTAACCGCTCTCGGTGTCGACAATGCACGACCTGAGTGCAAGGCTACCTTAGCCAAACACCGTAACTCAAAGGTCCCGTAGAATCCTGTTTTCGCAAAGGTCTCGTAGAATCCTACCCCGCAAGGCACTAGCATAGCAAGGTAGTGCCTTTCACTACCGTCCCGGTAATGCCCCATTCCATTACTAGCCACGAATCTCGTGTGCCTCTGCATCACGAAGAGACAACAAGTTACACTTAGTTTCTCAATATCTATCTCGATCCGACACAAAGAGACAACAAGCTACACTTAGTTTCTCAACATCCATCTCGATCTGACATGGGCAAACTCTGCTTATCTCAATTGGCTAGCAAGCATTCATAAACATGCTAGAACGTGGTGTGGTCTTCGCCCAACCAACTTTCCGGCAGGAAATATGCTTATGATTGGCAAGTGCCTAAAGCATAGCAGTCCACCTTCCTGGTACCATGGTTATAACCACAACCACTAAAGTCTTGGCCAGTGTTGCCTGTTGTCACAAGGTCACCTTAGGGGATAAATTTTTTGCCCCTGCATTCCCCTATGCGGCGTGTTTCCCTCCCTGGAAACACCAGCCACAACCGCACATTCAGCAATTTACTGCTATGCACAGTGCCCTCGGACCCCCTACTCACGAGTACCGCACATACCCAGTCCTAGTACCGTGCTCAGCTACTAGCGCTGCTAGTACCGGTACCCGATTACCAGTGATTGTACTGAACACACACACCGATCACCCGGTTACCAGCTAGTACCGGTACCCGGTTGTGGACATGCAAACCCTACGATTATGCCTCTTGACTCTCATTCGACAGGACTTCACTCACAACCCTTGGCTCCACTGCACAGGGGTGCCGAGCAACTAGTATGTGAACCTTAGCCCTAAAGGCAGACATCGACTACTCCAGCAGTCTCACCTTGGAGTCCCAGTCTGATGCTCAGCTTGGCTGCAGTAACTCCAAGGCGTCCCCTTGCCCGACCAAGTTTCTCTCCTCCACCGAGATCACTCACACACTCTTCCCTTGTTGTTTTACTTCCACCCTCTGCCTCCACACAAGGATGGCATCTCCTTATATAGACTCCCAGGCTAGTGTGCTGCACGTTATCACCTTGCATCCCCACCGTCGAACTCTTGATCAACGGCTCCAATTTGGCCAGCAATGTCATCGACCCCATCACCGTTGGATCCCTGATCAACGGTTCCAGCTTGATCAGAACACATCATCTAACTCTTGATGTTCCGTTTGGCAATTACTAGAAACTCCCTTGGTGCACCTTGGCATGTGATCGAGCCCTCATGGTTCAATCAAGCCAACCCTGGTATCAGACCCATCATTGGCATGTTCCAGACCCACACCACACCCAGTACAGGGATCCTGCACCTACTAGGACCCATGCGCTCGCTCAACAACCTCAACACCAGTATGGTCCTACCAGTAGTTGGCTTGGTCATCCTCTCGCTCGCACCGTGGTGCCTGCTCGGCAAGCACCACCCCATTACCGGTATACGCTGCTCGCTGCTGCTTGGTAATGTATGGCACTGGTTGCCTGGCATGCTCGGTCACGGTGCTCGGTCACTTGCACCCCTCGCTCCCGGTACTCGCGACTCCTACCGGTCACAATACTCAGTAGAATCTCCCGGCTAAGCTCGACCTTTCATGCGCCTGGAACCCACCATGCTCGATACCCAGTAGCGGTATGCTCGGTACTTCTTACCGACCATGCTCGCTACAGCTGCTATCGGTACTGCTCAGTATTTCTCCCGGTATAGTAGATCACCTGATAGACCCCATGCACTTGTCGACACTTGACTTGATAGACCCCATGCACTTGTCGACACTTGACTTGCACACTAACACGGTTAGCACTTGGTAGGTTGTTCGACCACTCGCATAGCACCAGCTACCCGACTTGGATGCGAGATTGCTAGGTCCAACCGCCAAACCCTAGCTCTCGGCCGTCCCACGAGCTAAACCCGAACACCTGCCAACACTGCTCGTACTTAGCGCCATGAAAGCATATGAGGAACTACAAAGGTCCTTTGACCAACGAAGTCCACCTAGGGTTCATTGGCTAGCAAGCCTCTGTGAACTTGCTAGAGCTTTGTGTGGTATTCGCCCAACCAACTTTGTGGTATTCGCCCAACCAACTTTCTGACAGGAAACACGCCTATGCTTTGCAACCGCCTAAAGCATACCGGTCCACCTTCTTGGTATCATGGACGTAACCCCAACCAGTAAAGGCTCGGTCAGTGTTGCCTGCCAACACTGCTCGTGCTTGACTCAAGCACGAGGAGCTACGAAGGTTCTTTGAACAACGAAGCCCGCCAAGACCTCCACTCATAGTCCACATCATGTTTGGAACCCATTGAGTGAGTAGGAGGTGGATGCCTTTAGGCTCTACCCATTGAGAGACCACCCCCCTCCCTATATAGTGGAGGAAACTTTTTCTAACCCTTATGAGTGGTAGCCAAACTTGCTCCACAGGTAGACAATGCCACAACTCGCTATATAGGGGTTTTCTCACCAAGATATGCTACCTCTAGCATCTCCTTGCTTCCACGAACCCGTGTATTTTTTCTCTGTCAAGAAATTCATCCGTTTATTTTTCAAGTGACAGATGGGTACCCTATTGGCAACTAGCAGGCAAGTTTCTTGGGCAAGTCGGGTAGTCACTACAGGTAATTTCCCAAACTCTTTACCAAAAGTTGCTGAAGCCTTTAACCATCATCTTCCTAGTCGAAAGCAAGCCTACTTAAGGTCTGCCGACACTTCTCCAAGTCCAGCAAGGTTCGGCATGCTCTCCCACCATGCCCGAACCAAAGAGACCTTGCCCGCCAACACCGCTCATACTTGGCGCCATGCAAGCATGAGGAACTACAAAAATCCTCTGACCAACGAAGTTCGCCTAACGTCCATTGGCTAGCAAGTGTCTGTGAACTTGCTAGTGTAACGACCCAGCCCAAAGTGCAACGTAATGGGCTAAGTCATTTCTTTAAAATGGGTACCCCGAAAGTTAAAGATCTCTAGTCCATTCCTACTTATAAACAGGATCTTCTCCCAGTAGGTATTAGATGTGGGACTAAGTTGAGGGATCTCACAATCCACCCACCTTAGGAAATTTCGTCCCCGAAATGCCTATTTTTGGCCCGTTGCTAGCCCCAGCCCACGTCCTTTCTGGCCCGTGACTGGTAGCCTAGCCAACGTTTCTAGTCTTGGCCCGTTGCTATCCCCAGCCCGCGACCTTTCTTGGCCCGTGACCGGCATCCTAGCCAATGTCCCTAGTCCATCCCACCATCTAACACGGAACCAGGTCGGCTCTGATACTATTTGTAATGACCCAGCCCAAAGTGCAACGTAATGGGCTAAGTCATCTCTTTAAAATGGGTACCCCGGAAGTTAAAGATCTCTAGTCCATTCCTACTTATAAACAGGATCTTCTCCCAGTAGGTATTAGATGTGGGACTAAGTTGAGGGATCTCACAGCTAGAGAGTGGTGTGGTATTCGCCCAACCAACTTTCCGGTAGGAAACATACCTATGCTTGACAAGCACCTAAAGCATAACGGTCCACCTTCCTAGTATCATGGGCGTAACCCCAACCACTAAAGTCTCGGCCAGTGTTACCCGCCAACACCGCTCATGCTTGACGCCAAGCAAGCGCGAGGAGCTACGAAGGTCCTCTGACCAACGAAGCTTGCCAAGACACCTACTCATGGTCCACATCATGTTTGGAACCCATTGAGTGAGTAGGAGGTGGGCGCCTTCCGACACCACCCATTGAGAGACCACCCCCTCCCCATATAGCAGAGAAAACTTTTCCTAGCCCTTAGGAGTGGCAGCCAAACTCGCTCTACCGACATACAATGCCACAACTCGCTATATAAGGGTTTGCTCACCAAGATATGCTACCTCTAGCATCTCCTTTCTTCCACAAACACGTATGCTTCTTCTCCACCAAGAAATTCTTCCGTTCATTTTTCGGGTGACAAATTGGGTGCCCTGCCGGCAACCCGCAGACAAGTTTCTCGGGCAAGTCGGGTAGTCTCTCCGGGCAATTTTCCCAAACTCTTTACCAAAAGTTGCTGAAGCCTTTAACCATCGTCTTCGTAGTCCAAAGCAGGCTTACTCAAGGTCTACCGACACTTCTCCAAGTTTGGCAAGGTTCAGCATGCTCTCCCACCATGCTCAAACCAAAGAGACCTTGCTATACCCTCATGGTACATTCATGATGCCCGACCTTTATCGTCCCACGCTTCCGAATATGTTCCAATACTCATGCAAGGTTAGTCATGCTCTCCTAGAAATGACCACAACTCGTTGCTCATGACCAAGTCGCCCTTTTGCTTTTAAGGTGCCTTGTGCACGCCCGTGGCAACTCATCCACGGTCTCCATAGCACCTCATCAATGGAGTGAGTGATTTCACTTAGTGCATATTCATGGGAGCTCATCCGTGAACTATGCTGTCATTGTTAGGCCAAGTGTGGCCACCTGACATGACGGGGCTATTTAACAAGTTCTTGCTAGTGGTAAAAAGGGGGTTTGAATATAGAGGGTGTTCTTATTTTGCCCAAGGGATTTGAACTAAACCCCCCTCCCCCCGGACCTTCTTTATCTCTAAAGACAAAGGTGCCTTAACTAGCCAACAACTGTTTTATTGAAAAGTTTTATTCTTTGATCTAACTTTTAGATTAAAAGAGGTTTCTGAAACTTGTTTCAAATCTCTTTTAGAGGCCCATAGGACCCAACAAAATAAAACAATGGGGCATGAGTCAATAAGGATTGAAACATAGAATAAACCAAGCTGCTCATCCGGAGAAGGGTGGCTTCGGGGAGGGTGATGTGTTGGCTCAGAGCGGTATATCAGCTTATCATATACATCTTTAGGTTAATATTTGAATATAATTTGGATATAGTTAAAGCAGAATCAAAATCCTTATCCTGCCATGTATTTTATTAGTAACAAAATTTTCTACCACATAATACATTCTAGTTGAAGGTAACAAACAAACTTAATTCATAATCAAACCTCAAACATGTGCTTATTGCACAATATTTTAGGCGTACAGTTTTGTGGTTCGGATCTGCTAACACATTGGAATGTGAACCATAAAATATTAAATTAAATAAAAAGATTCAAATAATTTAATAAAAAATACATGTAAGAGTACAATTATAAAAAAATAATTGAAATCAAGGACAATATACACCAAAAAATTAAAAGAAATTTTTTTTAAAAAAATGGATATTTCTGTCCTTCCCCCTGTGCAAGTACGGGGTAATCCGGGATCATTTAAAAAATAAGTGTATCACGTAGCAATGGGAACCGTGTCCCATAACGTCCTCAAAATCCTACAAAATGCTCCTCATACTTCCAACAGTCACGTCAAATGTTAACGTTATTTCTATATAATCAATAAATTTCATTAAAGTTAACTCCCAAAAAAAATGAGGTTTTAGAAGTCTATATTGCACTACTCAAATCCGATATATAGTATATTGTTCGTCCAAATTTTTCACCGCACCCCTCGCTCAATCATGACGGTTAACCCAGCCAGTCGTGGTTGAACCCGTGGTTATGCCTAATTTAATAGAAATGAGATACGTGAGATTTATTCGGAAGGAGGGAAAGGGGTCCACGAGATCGAAGAAGACGAAGTCATTGCTGCCATCGAATAAGACGAAGTGGAGGAAGACGAAGTCATTGCTGCCATTGAAGAAGACGAAGTCATTGCTGCCATCGAAGAAGACAGATTGCATTGAGGAAGACGAAGTTGCTGTTCACTTACTATAAAGAAGGACGCCATTGAAGGTCGCCAGGGCAGGTTGAAAGAAGGAGGGGGATCTGGCTGCAATGGAGGCTAGAGGAAAGAGATGCCATGCATTACTACTTAAAGAAGGAGCCACTTGACGAAGTAGAAGACTCTGTCTTTTTACTGGAGACCTTGCCTTGCTGTTGCTGAATTGAAGAGAGTTGCTGAAATCCACCCTGCTGCAACTAAGGACGCCATTGAAGGAGACACCACCCTTGCTGCTGCTGTTAGGAGGAGGACGCCCTACTCCTACATCCTTGCTTGCTGCTGCCATTGGAGAAGAAGCAAGGGGAAGGAAATGTCATGACGCTGTCTTAATCCACCCTGCTGCAATTAAGGTCGCCATTGAAGGTTGATGTTGCTGCTAGGAGGAGGACACCCATGTTTGCTGAATTGAAGAAGGAGACTTGAAGAAGGAGTTGCTGAAATACACCCTGCTGCAACTGAAATACACCCTGCTGCAACTAAGGACGCCATTGAAGGAGACGCCACCCTTGCTGCTGCTGATTGGAGAGGACGTTGCTCTTTTCATGCATTCAAGCATGATATGTTTATGGAAATGAATAATTAGGATTGGAAATGGCCATCCCACCGAGTGCATAAGAATTGTCTAAGTGTTATTGGATACTTGTGACTCTTTAGTCTCATCCCGCTGTCTCTTTGCGCGGCAAGGGCGCCTCGGTCCCACCGAACCCTTCCAACCCGACGCGGGAACACTCTAACCCGCACCAGCGGACGAACCCGCGCCCGAACATATATATTGAGAAATATATCAGTGATACAGAAAATTAAACATCAAACCCTTTGAGGACTCATGAGTGAGTTTGACTCAAAAAGAGTAATTGTTAGGTCTTAAAAGTGTCACTTGTTAACTCAATTCTACAACTTCAGACCACTATTTTATTTTTTTTATTACATACATTAATAATTTATATTTATACATTTATAACCAAGATTACATGAACAGAGTTGAATAAAAATGCAGTACTTAAAAGTAATTCAATTTCAATTTTAATTTTAATTTTTAGTAAATTTAGATGAAAAGTTTAAAATCCGACTCAAAATTTAAAAATATATCCTAATTATCTGTTTTCATTTTTATTTATACAAATTTTAGATAGTTTGCCCACTAAATATGCTGAAAGTACCATATAGTGCTCTTTACTAGAAGAAAGGAGAAAATTTTTTAATATTATTAATAGGTGGGAAAATCAACAAGTACTATAAAAGGGAACAAATATAAATTGTCAAAAATACACTCAATTAATTTCTTTTTTCAAAAAAAAGGTTAAGAGGGGCAGCTGAACAAGTCTGTGGTAGGTTGGCTGGCCCTAGTTCAGTCGCCAGATCTTTGTAGTCTTAGCATTATAATAAAATTTTCTTTTTTCTAATAATTATGTTTGATTTTCATACCAATTGGTAATATAAAAAACTTTCTTCTCTTTTATGGTAAAAAACTCTACCATATATAATAATTATTTAAATTATACATGAAATTATTATTATTATATAATTAAAGAGAGGAAATTTTTTTGATATTACCTGCAGTGGGGGAATCAAAGCAAATTAATAAAAAAATAATTTAATTAAAATAACAAGGTTATCCTTTAAATTAAAATAAAAAAATTTAGGGGCAGCTGAGTTAGACGCCGTAGTCGTGTGGAACAGCACCCCCTTTCCCCAACAAAAAATAAAAAAGCAAAAAGGAGACACCAGACAAGCGGTTGACCCCCTGACAATGGGCAGCCGGCCCCTAACGATGCGTGGCCAGCACTCCGCTAAGGAGCAGCTTCGGCTGCTCTAAATAAAAAAACTTTTTTATTTTATTTTAAAGATAATTTTGATATTTTAATTATAAGCATTTTGCTTCTTTCACCAGATAGGATAATATAAAAACAATTGTTCTTTTTTTAATGAAAAGTACCTCAAATGTATATATATATATATATATATATATATATATATAGAAAATCTGTTATGTGCTCCAACATTTTTGCGGCGCATGGATTGTGGGCCGTTGGATTAAAATCCAACGGCCCACAATCCACTCTGCGTTTCCCCCATCTCTATTTTTTCCCCCCTTCCCCTCTCCCCACCGTCGGTTTTTGCTGCCGCCTTGGCCCTACCACCCCACCGGCCCCGCCCCCTATTCCTGCCCGCAGCCGCCGTCCCCTACCGCCACAGTCCGCAACCGCGGCAGCACCCACCTCGTCACTCCCCCCCACCCCCCGGGTCGTCACCTTCCTCCCCCGCCCCTAGTTGCGGTTCTCGCGCTCCCCACTGCCCTTGGCTCCACCTTCCACCCCCCCCTCGGCGCTACGGCCCTGCCCCCACCCACCCCCCTACTAGCAATGAGCTCCACCTGCTCACGGCCGCCGCTGCGTATTTTCCAGTCGGCCCACCCACCCTTGAGGCTGTGACAGAGTTGGCCAGCGGGTGGCCGACAGCGACGTGGCTGGTAGTGGGGTGGCGCGGCAAAACAGTGGGGGAAGAAATAAGGGAGGGTAGTTTCGTAATAAAAACTTGACTCGAGTTAAGATTGTGTCAAGTTTTTATTATGAAATAAATTTTAAAAAGAATAAAATAATTTCGTAAAAAAATTTTACTCGATCCTGACTTGAGTTAAATTAATATTATGAAATAAATTTTTTAAAGAAATAAAATAATTTATTAAAAAAACTTGACTCGATCCTGACTCGAGTCAAGTTAATATTATGAAATTATTTTATTTTATTTTTAAATTTTATTTCGTAATAAAAACTTGACTCGATCCCTACTTGAGTTAAGTTAATATTATGAAATTATTTTATTTTATTTTTAAAATTTATTTTGTAATAAAAACTTGATTCGAATCGGGATCGAGTCAAGTTTTTATTGTGAAATAAATTTTAAAAAGAATAAATAAAATTATTCTAGCACCTTGAGCCTTCCCATAACAGAGTTGAGAGGAGATCAAGTTAATTTTTTATTTACTTGACTCGAGTTAATACCGAGTCCATTTTTTATTTACTTGACTAGGTTGAGACCGAGTCAATTTTTTTTGTTTCACATTTTTTGAGATGTATTTCATAATATTGAAAGTTAATATTACGAAAAAAAATAAAATAAAATATCATAAAATAAAATAATCCATTAAAACTTAATTATTTTATTTTATTTTATAACATTTTACTGTATTTTTTAATATTTTTTGAGATATATTTCGTAATTTTGACTTCGAGTCTGCGAGTCAAGTTTTTCTTACAAAACTACCCCTGATCATTTCCTTCATTAATCAAGTCAATATTACAAAATACATCTCAAAAAATATAAAAAAATAGAATAAAATATCATAAAATAAAATAATCCACTAGAAGTCGATTATTTTATTTATCGTATTTTACTGTATTTTTTATATTTTTTCTTATGTATTTCCTATTATTGAATTGAGTCGGGAGTTGAGTTAAATTTTTATTATGAAACTACCCTTGCCCTTTTCTTCTCTTTATTTTCCTTGCTGCACCACATGACTGCTGGCGACTTTGTCGTCGACTGCCCACTGCCAGCCCGCAATGCCGCTGACCTGTGCTGTCGCTGGCA